>PVLA01006967.1:0-113486 GCA_004027455.1 Hydrochoerus hydrochaeris
AATGTTTTGTACTGATAATTGTAATTTGTGTAGTTCACATGTGTATGTTTTTATGTAATGCTCAATATGGAGTCGAGAGTGGAGACTCCAGGGGGGTTGCTGGAGGCCCTCTAGATAACCCCTTTGTGAGGACTGGTTGTGGGGTTTTGCCTTCTGTGAGTAGTGTGAGAGAGTTTATACAGAGGCTTTAAATGGGAGAACTCATGGAGGAGGATTTGTGGGGTTCCTGTGAGACAACTGCCCTGAGACACTGGACAGGCAGCCAGAGACGGGCAACTAGGACACATATGTTACGCCACCGGCCGCCTAAGACAGGCACAGGACCTATTGCTGTCCTGCAGGCCCATGACGGGTAAGGCCTGGTTGGGTTCATATGAAGAGTCCTTGACCTAAGACAGGTGCTGTCCTCACAGGAACTGCCATACTCCCATAAGTGATAAGGGAAACAATGTAGGGAGCGGCACAATAGCCTCACACATCTCTTCCTCCTTCAGGCATCCAGGTGCTTCTGCTTACATTTCCCAAGCTAACTAAATAACAAGATTGAGATGTTACAAAGGTGAAAAGAGTTAATTAACACCTACTGAGCCTGGGGCACTTCCTGTTTGGGGTTGAGGTTAATTAAAACCTATTGTTTAGGATTGTTCCTGCCTGGCCCTAACCCTGGGGCGCTTCCTGCCTGGGGCTGGGGGTTGCTGCCAAGGTTAGCAAATATATATTCCAGCTTCTAAAAAATAAAGCGGATTCAGATCCACTCACAGACTGGTGTGCAGTGTCTTCTTTCTCTCACTCGCCAACTCCCTGTCCACCTTTGGGAAACCCTAGCCCTGCCGCAGCTGGACTCCGGCAACACATCCTCCGGCCACCTACTGCTTTGCCTCCACGGGGACCTCATGAGCTGTGCAGACTCAGGCTGGGCCACACTGCTGGTAAAATAACAGAGGCCCTGAACCCTCGGGTGCCGCTCAGCGTTGCTACAGTGCTACTTCTGAGTGAGGCAGGGACCATAGAACACGGATTCAGTTCCCGTTTTACATGGTGACACGCAGTTTTGTGCAGTATTTTAGTTTCACCTTTGCCTATTGCCAAAGCAGTCATTACGCTTGCTGCTGTTTTGTTCAGGCAATAATGTGCCAGGGTGTGACTGTAAGCAAAATGACCAGGAAAAAAAGCGGTGTATATACATTCATGCAATGATGAGACAAGTTCTGTCCACCTCTAATGGTGCTGTGGACTAGGGAACTATAAAGTTTTTGATGTCCAGTTAATCTAGTCACAATTTGAGATATTCAAGCTGTATTTTTTCTTTATTTTAACTATGAATGGCTTTAACCATGTGACTTTTCCTATTATCATCTCTCAATTAAGAATTGAACTTCTATAAGATCAGACATTTAAAATAAACTTTGTATTTTGGGGGAAATTTTGGTTCTGCAGAAAGTTGCAAAGATCATGTAGCGGCCCCATGCTACCCTCCCCTGGTTCCATCATTAAACGCTTTCCACGATGTGTTTATCAAAGCTGAGGAAATGGACAATGCGTTACTACTGATTTAGCTTCAACCTTTACTTGGATTGTAGCAGGTTTGCCACAGACCTCCTCTTCTCGCCCCAGGACCCAGTCCAGGTAACCGCATCGTGTTTAGCTGTCAGGTCTTCTTAGGCTGCTGTGTGACAGATTCTCAGTCACAAGCGTGACCTGCTTGAGGAGCAGTGGCTGGAGACCCTGTAAAATGTCACCTACCCTGTGTTTTCCTGAAGCCTCCACGTGGTTACGCTGAACAGGTTTGGGAAAAAACACCCAGAGGCTCTGCATTATCTTTGCACATAATGGAGGGAGAACAAATCACACCCATGTGCCTTCAGAGGTGGTGGCGGTGCTAAACTTCTCCCTCACGATGCAGGCAGTGCCTGCAGTAGTCCGTACTGCAGGGCTACGGTCTTCCCTTTCTCTGCTGTATTATTTGGAAACGAGTCCCTAAATCTAGCCTGTTTTTGAGAGGTGGGGATGAGGGTTAAACCCCACCACCTGGGAGAGAAGTAGCTACAAACATTATTTTAAATTCTCATACAAGCAGGATTTTCACTTTTGGTTTTTTTGAGGCAGGGTCTGCCTATGTAGTTCAGGTTGGCCTCAAAGTTGCTGGGTAGCCTACTGCAAACTTCAAACTGCTGGCGATCACGCTGCCTGAGTGCTGGGATTGCAGGCGTGGGCCACCCTCCCTGGCTGATGAGAATTTTCAAGAAAAAAGTTTCATCCCATTTTGAGATGATTAGAAATGTTGTGGGCTTAAAGATTGTAGGGAGGCTGGACTAGCAGAATCCACGATGGGGAAACAGGTAAGTCATAGTTCTTCTTTGAATGGATGCCTTAACCTCATTTTCAAGGTGGGACCCTGACTAGCTCAGAGGAGAGTGGGGTGAATTTATATTTAAAGTGACATGCATTTGCGCCTCTCTTCCAGAGATGCAAAGGATTTCAAAGAGGACACCGACTCTGAAGGGAGCAGCAGATGTAGCCTGCTTGGAACTAAATCTGAAACTTCATCTCTCTGTGAAGAAGGTGGTAGCCGGCATGGTGTGCAATAGCAGTACTGTAGGAGACCGAGAGAGAAGGTTTTCAAGTTCAGACACCACCTGGGTAATTTAATAATGCAGCAAAACCTTGTCACAACAATAAAAATGGACTGAGCATGTGGCTCAGTGTGAAGGTCCTGGGTTCAGACCAATGTAGGGCAAATCTCCTCCTACCTCTGCGCCAAGGAGGGTGTAGCTTTACCTCCTTCATATTTTGGAAATCGCAGTCAGAGTAATTTGGCTCAGAATCCTGGCCGTTGCAAAATTAGACAAATGCTATTTGTCCCTCTGAGTATGGCTCATGATGATTCTGGTGCTACTACACATTTAATCTCCCCCAAGGAAACTAAGGCATATATTTGTTGAGTAGTGTTTTAAAAATACCACACACACACACACACGTGTGTGCACACCCACTCACACACACACACACACAAACACGCACTGACAAATTTACAATGACAGATCAGAATGATGACAACTGATTCATGATATAATCAGCAGAGATCTACTGTATATAATGTTGTCCTCAGAAGCTGATGGCTGAAATAAACAATTTCTCCAGCAGTACAGGTAAAGAACCCAGCACAGACACTTTTCAATGGACAAACCCACCCTAAACTGAAAATGTAGCAAGTTGGAAATGCATTTAAATTATCTCACCTGCTGATCACCATAACTTAACAGCACAGTGCAGTGCTAGGCAGTGGCTGTTCCCTTGGCTGTGGCCAGCTGTCACTGCCCAGCAAGGTCACACTGTATAGTATTATGTCAGGGAAGGATCAAAGTTCAAAATTCAAAATTTGTAGTAGTTTGTACTGCATTCATATTACTTTCAAGTCAAAAAATTGTTAAGTCAAAGCACTGAAGGTCAAGACTGTCTGCACTTAATAGTATATCATAAACAGCAGTCAGAGACATACATATTCACCTCTATTGCGTGTGACAGTTACTGTTGTTTTCTTACACTATAATGAATCATGTTCTTGTAATACGCATTTTGTTTTCTCTGAACTACAGTAACTGATCACTATTGCTTCTGTTGTATGTAGCATTGTACTTGACATATACTAGGTACTTAAAATATATTTTTGGATGAACAGGTAAACATTAAAAAAAAGATAGATGATTAACTTGTTTCTGGTCTTGTCATTTTTGTAATCTTATGCAAATGCAAAAACTTATCATCTGTATTATGCAAATGCAAAAAGTTATAATCTTTCCTATATCCTTAAATATAGAAACACAATTTTAATTTTTGGAATTTAAATACATTCCCAGATGAAGTGGCAAAGATCATGTCCAATTTATATAATTTTAATGCAACACACATTTATTGAAAATGGATCCTAAGAAAAATGCACTGGTAATGTTTTGGAAGATGAAGGTGAATATGGCATTCTTTTTGTCCTATAAATTTTCAGGTCTCTGAATATTTGGTCCACTCAGTGTGTACACTGACTCTTGGTCACTGCTGAGAGATTCTTACCCTCTAGTTCTACAGTGTGGCTCCTGAGACTACTTGGTTATCCTTTGAGAGCCAGAGCCCAGGGGAGTCACTTGCTGACAAGGGGATCTTGATCTCTGTGGCAGATTTCCCTTGCCTGACTCTAGCACCCACGTCCTTTTCCAAGTCACCCCGAATTCACCAGCAGCTCTCAGATCCCCCTGATCAGTTTTACATTCGCTGTCAAACACTTCCCAGGAGCCTGAGAAATTTTCCTCTGAAACATTACTGGTCATTTTCATAGTGTAGATCAGGGGCAACAATTTTTGTCTGGGTAGGGCCTGATAGCAAGCACTTCTTCAGCATTTATGGATATATAGATGTTTGTCCCAAACACTCAAACTCTGCTATTGTGGCACAAAAGCCACTAGAGGCAGTATATAGACAATTAAGTGTAGACATTTTCCAATAAAATTTATTTACAAGAAAAAAAAAGAGGCAGGGAGAGGGTTTGGTTCACAGTTCTAATTTTCTAGCCCTTTGTTTAGAGAAAACTTATTAAAAGAATCAACCCTTCAAACTAATTTTTATGAAAAACATCAATGACATTATAGCTTTTACAATATCATATTACTGTTGAAACTTTGTTAATGCCACTTGCCAGCATCCATGGGCTCTAGACCTGGGATGAAAAGAGACTCAACTTCAGGTAATTTCTAACATTGATTTGGATAAATAAGTCAAAAGAAGGAAAATGTCCAAACTCCAAACACAGGTTCTCAGTGCTTATTGTGATACAGATACAACTTCTGGCCAATCTAGCATTTTTGCCAAACTCTTCCTTTTATATCAATTTGATATAAAAATGCCATATAATTTATTTCAATAAGGGTGTTCTTTTGTAATCAGACAACAATCAGCACAGTGTTCTTGAGAACTGAGTTGTGAAACTGAGGGTTGATTTTCTCCTCTGCTTCTTTATAGGATTTTCTCTGATGGAAATGACAGGAGATGTTTTCCTTATGGAAGAGAGACACGAGGGATGTGGAAGATGAGAAATAGCCTTCAAGGTGAGTCGGAAACCCAAGACAGCAGTTACAGCTAAGGCCTCTCTTTAAGCCCTTTGCTCATAGTGTAAACCGCCTGACATAGTGCAAAAGTCCAAAGTAAAAATGCCCTTTTCTCATATCAGTGACTTCCAATAGGAAAAACTGGCATTTGATACCAGCAAATTTCAAATATTAATTCTAGCTCAAAGTAGACTCACTTATGTACGTTTGGGCTTTTGCTTTAATAACCAAAGCATTGAAATTGCTATATTCTAGCTTTTTTTCTAACACATATATTTTATAGATCTAGAATAACATTTTATATATTGTATTTTATAAGGTTCCTTTGTAAAAGCAATCAGTAATAATAGAAGAATGGAAATTTAAAGACAGAAATAATAGTTATCACAGTATCTGCTGCATAATAGATACATTTGAGAAATAAATATGTTCTTCACCACATAATTTCACTTGTGAGCTTCTCATTTAGTTTGTGGATAAACTTCCTACCTACTGATTTATGATGTTAACAAGTCCTTCCAGTATTTCATCACTTGAATACAATAATTTTTGCACCTAACATATAATAATGTGTACATATTAAACCTTGTTCTTAGTTCTTGACATCCACATTCTGTCTGGCTTATTTGAGCTGAAAGTCACTGCAGAAAGACATTTGGGTCAGTAAAGGGTCACATGGAGAACAGTGACCCCATAAGATTATAATGGAGCTGAGCGATTCCCGCTGTCTGGTGACATTGTGGGGCAGTAAGTACACCGCTCAGGTGTGCAAGGTGGGGACACTGGTGCAAAGGAAGCTCCTCCATGGTGAGTCGTACAGAAGCACGGCACAGACATAAATGCTATGTGACCATAATGCTTGCTAATGAATGTAAACAACTATGTCGCTTGTTTTTATATTTACCCTACTACATCTTTTATGATTATTTTTACAGTATACACTACTTACTAAAAATGCCTGCTGAGAAACTGTGTGCTTTGTCAAGCGGTCGGCAGTTCCACGCATCTGTACTTATGGCACCACTTATGAGGGTATCAAGGGGCTGAACTGAGTTAATGGATCTGGACCATCCGTGTATGCGTTCGTACAGGTTACGGTACTCATTCATTCATCGAGGAAACCACCTGAGGATGCCTTTGTTCAGCGCTGCGTGACTCCAGCAGCCTTTTGGATACATCACTGAGCTGCAGACGGCCTGTCGGGCAGGTCTCCAGGAACACAGGGAAACAGGATGAAGTTCTGCCATGGTTAAAAAAAAATTCCTGTTTCTGTCTGCATGAGTTTGCTACAGCTGCTATAACAAGATGTTACAAACTGTGCAGCTTAAACACCAGAAAGTTCTTTTCTTTTTCCCTCCCACTCCACCTCTTTTTTATACTGGGGATTAAACCCACAGTCTTTGTTCTGAGCCCATTTTTGTATTTTTTATTTTGACTCAGGGTATTGCTACATTGCTAAATTGGGGTTGAACTTGAGATCCTCCTGCCTCAGCCTTCCACAGTGCTTGGATTATAGGTACACACAGCCACACCTATCTGGAAATGTATTATTTCATAGTTCTGAAAGCTGGAAGTATTGGGTGAGGGTTCAATGTCTCCAGAGGCCTTTCTCCTTGGTTTGCTGGTGATCGCTTCTGTCTGTACCCTCAAGCGGTCTTTCCTCTGTGCAGGACTCCCTCAGTGTCTAAGTCCACATTTCCCCTCCTCATAAGGACACTAGGATTAGAGTCAATCCTAACGGCTTCATTTTAACTTAATTACCTCGTTGCAGGCCCTATCTTCAATACAGTTGATACTGTAGGTGAAGACCTGTGAGCCAGTAGTAATAGCGATTAGCAACCAGGCTAAGGAGTGTGGGAACACAGGCAAAGCTTTTAATTCGGACGGATGGGGAGGGGGGAACCGGGAAGCAGGTTAGGGATTTCAGCTTGGTCAGGAGAGGAACAGCAAGACAGGCAGAATGGGACGGTCCATCAACAGAGGAGAGGGCAAGATGTGATTCCTGTGAGGGCTTTAGGGGTATGCTAACGTCCAGGGAGTTTTCACTGGCCCTGGGAGAATTAAAAAAAAAATTAAAAATGTTTTCTGTGCAAACATCGTGGCCTTGAGGCACGGGCAAGCTAATCCCGGAACTGCTGGGTTCACTCCGCCTCGATCCCATTCTGTGCAAACCCAGGGCCTCAGCTAAGGGTGCGTCCTTGGAATCGCTGAAGAACGGAAGCTGGGGTGGTGGTGAGAAAGCACACAGCAAGCAGCAGGCTAAGGCCCCCAAAGGTTTTGCTTACCCTTCCTCCTTTTAGGGTGACCTCCCAAGACCTTTACTGTCTCGTCTAATTTATTCCCAGAGATGCTATAGGAAGCCATGCTGACTTTGAGATGCTCCCCAGTTCTGAGGTCAGTGAGAGTGTTGGGAAGAGTGAGGGGGGTACATCCTGCACTGTAGGGGGTCACCAGCTCTGAGCTGAGGCCCTGCAGTGCACCTGCCCTTGGTCCCCGGGCGGTCTCTGAGTGTCTCACAATCACACTCTGAGGTTGTGAGGATTTAGAACTGACACACAGGAGTTTTGAGAAAACACATTTCAGCCCAGAACACGGCCTTTGCTGTGGGTTAGAAGCTGCTGCTGGTGCCAGGAGAGTGACTCTGGCAGCAGATTCTGTAGCCAGCACCAACTTCCAGCCGATGCCCCATGGCAGAGCTGCTGCCGTCACGCAGCGTGTGGTGGGGGACCCCAGCCCTGAGCCTCCTTCCTCAGTAACCCCAGCCCACCCGGCCTCGCGTGGGTTCACCCGAGTGGCAGACCCAGGTTCTCATCCAGAGAGCAGGTAAACATGGACTCTCAGAGGGTGATGGGCGTCGGCAGGTGTGTGTGTGTGTGTGTGTGTCACTCACACCAAAGTCAGGTATGTGTATCACTCACCACGATCAGTGCTGGGAAGCCACACCTGTGTCCAGTGAAATGAGCCAGACACACAGCTTATTGTGTGTTAGAGACTTTTAAAGTCCAATGTGAGTTTTTTTTAGTTTAAATTAAATTAATTTTTTGGTACACTTCAGATACACATAATAATCACATTCATCATAGGGCAATTGTACTGTATCTAATATATCTGGATTCTTCTTTTTTCCATTTTTCTCTTCCCTACAACCCCTTCTCTCTTCCTTATTTGCAAAAGCTTTGTAAGGTTCTTAAGGAATGCTCCAACAAAAACTAAGGGATGGGATGGGAAGTTAGCTCAGAGACTTAAATGTCTGCCTGGCAAGCATGAGGTCGTGAGTTCAATCCCTGATTCCCCCCAGCAAAAAAAAAAAAAAAAAAAAACCAAAAACAAACCCCCCCACAAACTACAGGAAGTTCAGCCTGTCAATCTTGTTGCTTTATGCAATCAGGCCAAGGTAAATGAGGCAAGGGTTATTTTGCAATCAAATTAGTCTTATGTTAGATTTCTGGCACTGTGACAAAATACTTAAGAAAATTACCTTGAGGGGAAGGTTGGTTTTCAGTCTGTGGTCCACTGGCCCTGTTCCTTTGGGCCTGTGGTGAGGCTGAATGTCATGGGGGGAGCATATGTGGGAGCAAAGCTGCTGATGTCACAGTGCAGAGAGAGAGACAGAGGGGGTACCCCACAGTGACCTAGCTTCCTTCCCTGTGCCCCACTTACTAAAGGTTCCACTGCCTCTTGATGGCACCACTGGCTGGGAACCAAGCCTTCAGCACAGGGGCCTCTGGTGTGTGCTTGAGATTCAAAGCTTAACACTTGGATAGAAGTGGAGGAGGCTGTAGAAAAAAGAAGTCATTTCCATGGAAAACTGTAGGACACCCTGTATTTATTAGGGTTATTAGATTCTCTGTGTGTTTATTGAAATTTTATTATCTACCTGTGAACAACCTATGAACTAGAACGGCTCCTACTCAGTTCTTTTAGAGTTCTCCAATGTCTGGCCACAACTCTTTCCAATAACATTCCTAACTTTATCCCGCCATCTTGGCCTGGCCTTATTAAACACCAAGACTGGCCCTTGACTGCCCTTTTCCTCAGGGCCTGGGAACTGAAGACCTGGGACCTGACACCACCACAGCGAAGCAGGGGTAGACAACGACCGTCACACTTACGGTCCCTGGGGACATTGGATGTCACTGCTGGAGGCATCAAACTGCAAACCAGGAAACCTGTTAGACGGCCAGTGTCACCCTCACTCCATTACCAACAGATGCTTCAAGCTCACATCTAAACATGGGGACTGGCTGTGCTCATAGAAATTCTGCTCATTGGGATCCTGACTCCTGGCACCATCCACAGCCGTTTCCCTTCCTTCCCTCCTTCCTTCCTTCCTTCCTTCCTTCCTTCCTTCCTTCCTTCCTTCCTTCCTCTCTCTCTCTCTCTCTCTCTCTCTCTCTCTCTCTGTCTCTTTCTCTCTCTCTCTCTCTCTCTCTTCTTTCTTGTACCTGGGATTGAACCCACGACCTCATGCTTGCCAGGCAGGAGCTTACACCACTGAGCTGAATCCCCCTCCACACCCCAGCGCCATGGAATACATGTGCTCTAATGATGTGCTCCAAGAGATGCGCCTGCTGCTCCTTAAGGAACAAAGGCCACTCGCAAGGTTGTGGGTTTGTAGCCTTACCTTCCTACTTCCTCTTTCCTTTCTTCTCTCTTCTCCACCATTCTGTCTTCACTTAAACGAGAGAGGACTCTATCAAGCTTGAAGGTTGACCAAACTTTGGTCAGTGCTTCTGAACTTTCTCAGAGTCTCATCGGTGCCCTGGGGTATGTTCAAGATGCAAAGCATAACACTTACTTTGATGGAAATAGAGGTGACTTTAGAGGAAAAAAGTCACTTGATGGAAAATTGTAATACACAGTTCTAGCAAAAGTCATGCCAGACAGTTCAGCCAGGATTGTCCAGTCCCTTTCATGATACCTGATCATCCTTGGCCTCCGACTAGGTCCCTGGCCCTCTGCCACTCCCCAGCACAGGCCTGATCACCGAGGTCAGTCTTCAGCAAGACTTCGATCAGGTCAGGTCAGGTCAGGTCAGCCCTATCTCCCTTACCTTGGCGTTTCCTCTTCTCGTTTCTCATCCACTGATCCCCTCCTTGCGCCTCGACTGTCAGTGCCTACTTTCCGTTGTGTATTTGGAGTTGAGCTTCGTCTTTCTCCCCAGCTCAAGCTTCCATTGCAGAGATTTACCTCTATCAAAAAGGTCCCAAATAGAGTCTTTCTTACTATTCCTTAACAAGGACCCTTGAATACTTTTTCATTAACAGTCGATAGTTCACACGGAAATACTTTTTCCCAGAAATTATTTAATTGAACAAGATGAATTAAATATCCCTTAAAATTTATTAACAGTTTAAACCTAGAAGGAATAGTAGGGCTGATTAACTAACGGTCAGCTTGTAACACCCAGCTGAACTGAATCGGCCTGGTGCTGGGTGTGGGTGGCCCATCTGAGGACTGCTGCCAGCAGCATCAAAAGGGGGCTGGGGTCTGGTGTGCCTGCTGTTAATTCTCCTGGAGAAGAGATGGCTCTCCTGATAGTAGCTCAGCTGTTCTCATCTCTGTAGGCGCTCAGGTCCTCAATGTTGCTGAGGATGGCTGCAGTTGTCTTTGGGGGAGCCCTGGTCCTTCCTTTGAGCATTGCTGCCTGGCTCCAGTGCAGATTCCTCAGCCTGCTGGCACAGATCCTTCATCCCGCTGACACAGATTTTCTAGCTTCTACCACTTTACCTTGGGCCTTCCCATCGCAGATCCTTGATACAGACTTGTGTGAATTATTGTTATAGGCTCTAGGCCTCCAGTTGGGTTTGTGAAGACACTGCCATGGGCTCTAGGTCTTCAGCTGGACTCATGCAGGACATTGCTGTGTGACCCAGACCCTCAGCTGGATTCTTTTTTTTTTTGGTACCGGGGATTGAATTCATGACCTCGCGCTTGCCAGTGAATAAATAATAAGAAAAAGCAAACATAGTTTTTTTTTCAGTATCCTCATGTTAATTCATAGTGACAGGTTGTTTTAGGAGAACAAATTTGTCATTTTTATAAGAGGAAGACAAAACAAGACAAAATGCAAAACACAAATACGAATTTAAATAGCTATCCGAAATCAAATGCGTGCACAGGGTTAGAGTAAAACTCGTTTTTTAGACGTGGTATCAGTTCAGAACCGATGCAGAATATATGTTTGCATTTAGACAGTCATGCTTGTTATTTTGCAGTCTAGAATACAAAATCCTCTCCAAGACAGAAAGGGTCTTTAGCAGCGCACCTTGACCGCTTAGGGAATTAACAGTGCAGGGCTGCTCCACACCTGGGCTTTGCGCCTCTGCACATTGGTACTGGCTGCAGACGAGGACAGTTGAAAGGAAACATCATATAATTTATAATTTATAATATACAGCCTTTCCAGGATATCGTTGTCTTTGATAAGAGAAAATTTAGTTTGCGACAGATTGGAGTAAAAATAAAACCAAAACCAAACCGAAACAAAAGTCAGTCCCTGTGTCTACGGCTCAGAAACTACTATTTTCATGCAGTGGCTGCATTCTTCCACGAGATGGCGCTTCGCTACCAGAGTTGCGGAGGAAGAGGCAGGAGAAATGCAAGCCGCGAACAGCCGGCAGCTTGTCTTTGCATAGTTACTGGTCAGAGCAACAAGTCAGTCCTTCATCACATAAGCCAGTAGATTGCTCCTCGGGATAATTCTTAATTCTCACACAGAAAGCGTAATTCCCTGAGGGATGGGTAAAGTTGCTGAGAGCACCCAGGGGCCCCTAGGTTAAAACCCCAAGCAGATCACGGCGCATTGTGAAGCTGCCTTGGAGTTTCAGCTGCATTCCAGGGCCACGGCCCTTTAAGGGTAGAGCGCCTCAGGATCGCCTGGAGAAAGTGCCAAACCCTGGAGGCTCTGATGCACTAGGCCTAAGGATTCGGGGGGGGTGTGTGTGTCAGAGGCTGCTGGTGCCGCGACCACCCTTGGGGAACCTCCTGCACACGCAGCAGGGCTCAGGCTCCGTGTCACACGCCGGTTCACATCCCAGCCCTGCAGCCTGCGGCAGGGGGCGCAGCGGTTCCCAGTCCTTGCGCTGAGATGGAGGCGCCGCTGGTGGGGGGAGCCCACTGGGACCCCCCCTGAAATGGGTTAGCTTGGTCTCCAGGGAGCCGGTGGATTTTCTTTTTAATGACAGTTCTGACAAAGAACGTAAAATTAGGCAATAAGTCACATCATTATTTAGAATTAAAAAATCAAAGCAAATTTAAATTCAAACATGTCAGAGCAGGTCAGGACCATGGAGGAGCGTCCTGCTTCTATTAACTAGTTGCTACTCTGATAAGTTACTAACGCGTTAAAGGCTTACAATGTCACACATTTATTCCTTTACAGGTGTGGAGGCCAGGAGTCCAAAATGGAACTCTGTAGGCTACAATCAAGGGATCCTAGGGTTCCAGGGAGGCTCCTTTTCAGCCGCTAGAGGCCACCAGCAGGCCTTGGCGGTGGCTCCCGCCTGTCTCCCAAGGCCAGCAGCACAGCATCTTCCAGCTGCCCGCACTTGGACCCTTCTGCCCCCCACCCCCATCTGTAGAGACCTGTGCGTCCACAGGCCCTGGATAATCCAGGATCCTCTTCTGAGCGCCGGGCCAGCTGATTAGCACACGGTCCCATCTGCTGTGTGGCTTCTCCTTTGCCACAGAAGGTGACACATCCATAGGCTCCAGGGATTAGGAGGCTCTGACCTGGCAGATGTGACAATTCCCAGGAGCAATGGGGACGGGCAGAGGCTGCTGGTCCTGGGACCACACTCAGACCTCTTGCTCTGTGCAGCGCTCAGGCCTTGGAGTTCCTGGGGTGCCCGAATCCTGCCTACATCCTCTTTAGAGGTGGGTGTTCAATTTCAAACCAGCAAAGCACGTAGATCTTTTTCAGTCCTCTTATTATTCACTTTCTACATGTAGAATTAAAAACTGATGTATTATTTCTTTTTTTTTTTAATCAGTACTGGGGATCGAACTCACGACCTCATGCTTGCAAGGCAGGCGCTTATGCCACTGAGCTAAATCCCCAGCCATGATATATTATTTCTATTTGAAATTTATTTCTTTTTGAGGGGGGGTACTGGGGATCGAACTCATGATCTTGTGCTTGCTAGGTAAGGACTTTTGCTTCTGAGCTAAATCCCCAGCCCTGAAATTTATTTCTTTAGCTTAATGAATTACTGCTTTTGGTCTTATCTTTAAAAAATCTCCTCTCAATATTAGAATGTTATTACTGTCCCTTGACTTCATTGCTTTTTTACTAATTTTATTTCACATACTTATTTCTATTACCGTATATTTTCTATTTTCTTGTCAAGTTCTTAAGCAATTGTGGGGATTGCAATTAACTTCTTAAACTTTAAACAGCGTAGCTTGAATGAATAACAATCTAGTTCAACTGGGGTATACTCTGTCCTCTCCTTCCCTGTCCACCTCCCTTTGTGTTGTTATTGTCACAGATTATATCCCTGTATGTTTCACATCTACTGATGAAGATTCCTAACTGGTGTTTTATGCATTTACCTTCTAAATCATAGAAGGTAAAAAAACAAGGAGAGGAGGATTTATTTATTTATATAGTACTGGGATTAGACCCAGAGGTTTTACACTGAACTATATCCCCAGATCTTGTTTTATTTTTTATTTTGAGGCAGAGTCTCACTAAGTCAGTAAATTACTGAGGCGTGGCTCAATTTTTAACTCTATAAAATGTTTTTTTTCCCCAGGCATGTTCAGTGCCATCAGGCTTGTCAGAAGAGAGAAGAGCTGCTGGGATATTAGTTTTTATTTTTATTTATTTAAAAAAAATTATTTAAAGAGAAAAAAAGCAAAACAGAAAAAAGGGTAGAAACAATACAGAATTAAAAAAAAAAGTAAGAAACACCAGTTGCTAAATTACATATTGTCTTCTTAGATATAGTTGTTCAAGTTACAAAATTAAAGCATACAAAGTGGACATTCAAACAGTGAGGCTGCAAACAGTTCTGCTCTAGGATCCAACAAAAACTTAGCAACATGGTCATCAATCCTACACACTAAAACATACATGCAGTTATATCCTTTAGAGCACTTTCTTTTCCTTCTTTTGCTTTTTAAGTCCATTATCTGTTTAGTTATATCATGTTTCAGCTTGTTCAGTACCTTACTGATTTGTTTTGTTGTTGTTATTTACTTTTTAATCACTTTATATTATTCTGTTGCTTTGTTTTTGAGTTTCTCCTCATCCATGCCCTATGGATTAGCTTTGGTAGAGTTAGGAGTTTTTGGAGGTATTTTGTTACTTTGTTATCTCTCTCTCTCTCTCTCTCTCTCTCTCTCTCTCTCTCTTTGAAGATAGTAAAATACAACAGACCAAGACAGAACAAAGCCAATTGAGGCAGTGTGGTGAAATTCTATAGGACTTCACAGCAGGTTAATGGGATAACAGTAATAGGTACCATGGTATATCTCATTATCTTCACAATAGTTGTTCTTTCAATCAGGTATAGCAAAATCAAAGGAAATACAGAACATTATAGTACTTATCAAAACAGAATATTGAATAGAGCAGTACAATTAATTGGCACACAGCAAAACAATGATAACAATATTTGCCTTCAAAGAGATGGTAGAAGGAAATCCCCCCTATTTGCTACACTGCATATGGTCAACCTCCCAAGAGCTGCTCAGACCTCTGGCTCCCATTTACTAACGGAGGGAGGGGGAGGACGGGATGTTTGATTCTCAGCCTGCGCACCAGTAGGCTCACAGCCACTTACCACGGTGGCATGCTGGCTGCTTGGTTTCCTGGTACCCTAAGTTTGATATTAGAGTTTTTAAAAGCAAAACATTTTCCCATAAAATTTTCAGTGTTGAGGAGTTCAGTGTAGCTTACTAGGTTAGGCAACTTGAAAATATTCTGCTGGTCTGATAATGTCTCTGGTGGTAGTCATGACATCTTTTGCTTTTTGTAAAAAAGACCCACCAAATGCCTGTGCCGCTGATTTTTACACGATAGCCACAGACATTTGAAGCAAGTTGCAAGGCTGGTGAATTCAGAATTCAAGCCCAGGTAGATTAAAACGAGCTCATGTGCATAGTAAAAGTTCAACAGATGGTGAGTAGAAGAGAGGTTATGGTTAGGCCCTGCGTGGGATACAAATACAGCAGTGGGCAAAGCTGAGCACTTTCTTGTACAGTTCTGGCAGCCTCGTTAGAAAGATAAACTTCTGGACCTGAATCGTGTAACGAAGGCCTAGTCAAAGCGCTGTTGGCACACAAGAGAACCAGTGGGTTGGGAAAGAGGATTGGGGAGACTTTCTCAGGAGATGGTTTTTCAGCTGAGCCTCAGAGGATTTTGATGAGTGGACGGGAGGGTGTTGTGGGTGGCAGGGTCTCCAGGAGGCAGGACAGGGCACCACGTGAATACGGCACGAAGGGGAAGTTGGCTTTTAGGAGAGGAAGTGGGAGGCCGTGTGGGAAAGATCATGGAAGACTGGCTCATAGAGACCCCCTGAATGTCAGCCTAAGGAGTTGGATTCCATCCTGCAGGTAATGAGGGTTTTAGTACCAGTCTGAGTAGCATCTTGGGTACTTCTGTGGCATGTCCTGCCTTTGGCGAGGCTGGATCCACTCTGGCTCTTGGCTCTGAATTTCCGTCAAACCAATGGGTGCAGTGTAGAAAACGGCTGCCAGACACTCAGGCAGACGCCGGACCAGGGAGAAGAGAACATCTGCTCCTCCTCTCTGCACTCTCGCCGGCCCCCCCAGCTCCATGGCTTCAATACCAGCATCATGTGGTAGTGTTTGCCACCTGCTGAAAAATCTCAAAGTCAGGTTGCTGCTCTCCCCCCTCCTCCCCTATTGCAGCTCCACAGGGCACTTGGCTTGGTAGAATCATTTTCAAAAATGTTTATAATGTCTTACTCCTGCCTGCTCCATCTGCTCCTCACTCGTGGTGGCCTGGCTCCTTTGCAAGGCCTGGAAGTCAGACTCACAATGCCAGGAAAGGTTAAAAATGTGGCTTTACTCTTTCTGTAGTGTGGTCATTTATTACCTTTGTATCCATCCTGTCACAGATGACGAGATGCAATCTTTCCTTCGAGTGAAGCCAAGTCTATTGGTGACACTCAGATAAGCAAAAAAAAAAAACAAAAAAAAAACAACATGGACCATCCTCCCGTAACATGAATGGGCCATCCTGATGGTGCTCACACATGTACACACAGGAATACTTAACACACAGGCCAGTACTTCTGTGCACACACACACGTGCACACGTGAACACACATCATGCACACGCAGACACGCTGTGACTCAAAAACCTTCCATAGGTATATTTTGCTAAAAATGAGTGAGATTGTCTATGTGCCTATTTTAATGTTAGTAAATGTCAAAATAAAATCCATACCAAAGGGTAGTTCTCACTCAAGTGATGAAGAGAATCAATACATTTAAAACATAGAGCACATACCTGTATCTTCTGCACTCTGGGAGGCTGAGACAGGAAAATGTGACTTCAGTGTAGGCATGTTAATGAGACTTTGTCTCAAAATGGAAAAAAAGGAGGATGTCTGGGAATGTAGGTTAGTGTAAAGATACTGGGTTTGGTTTCTGGAAAAAAAAAAAGGGCATCAAGTCTAATGATGAATGGTATGAATTTATAAGTAAGTGTTTAAATTCTGTAGAAGCATTTGGCAGGAACAT
Source organism: Hydrochoerus hydrochaeris (assembly GCA_004027455.1). Taxonomy (NCBI): domain Eukaryota; kingdom Metazoa; phylum Chordata; class Mammalia; order Rodentia; family Hydrochaeridae; genus Hydrochoerus; species Hydrochoerus hydrochaeris. Next base: position 16,812 of record PVLA01006967.1, read on the forward strand.
ACTTTATCATTATAGTTTAAGAACTACTAGTGAATAGAAATAAAATGTCTTGGAAATGGAACTGTATGTATCTTCGTGTTAGAATATGCTGTTAGTTTGAAGAATACTAAGTCAAGTTCGGTTACCTTCCAATGTGCAAGTTTTGGTCTAGTGGTAATAAAAGTTTATAAGAATTAGCCTTATATTTTAGATAAACTTATTTGAATACTTTCATATTGTTGCCTAGGTGAGCTGCATCTTATTTTTTAATACACAGAAAAAGATAAGGGAAATTCTAAAGGTTCATCCAGCCAATAGGCAGGTATTTTACATTTTATTTTGTAGACGATCTCTTCTTACTGGTTTTTCTCAGAATTACTACATTCACAGAAAAAGTCATGAACAGTCAAGATACAAAACTGATGCACCCTGATAGCTGCTGTCTTTCCCCAGTGGTGTGGAGACATTTATTTATGCCATTATGAAATCAATTGACAGGACTCACAAGGCATTTAAAGCAACTACTGGTAATCAGAGCAATGTAGATTGAACCTACAGCTATTATCTACTTTACACTATTCATTTATTTGGGAAAGCAACATACTCATAATTCTAATTGCAGAATTATTCAGCTGAATGAATGAAAATGTTAGCGTGTTTCAGGTGCATTCTTGATGTCTGGAAAATTGCTTTAAAAGTTATTTTTAATAGTCATAGAGTAAGAGGAATATCAATGTCTGCTTTTTAAAGAATACACATGTAGCTGTTAATTTTTTAAAGAAAGTATTTATTTTGGTAGTGCTGATGATTGAACTCAGGGATTCAGCCATGGTAGATAATTGCTCTACCACTGAGCTACACGCACAGCTCCTGTTAACACTGATTCACTCAGAAACCTGTTCTCTGCACACATTTGCTGACAGGCAAAAAGTTGTAAAAGTTTTTTAAAATTTATGTCAAATTATTGAATTTTAACATAAGAACAGTAAACTAATGTTAAAAATTTTAAAAATATTAGATACTAAATAAATTCTAGGATTTTTACTTTGAAAGCAACAAATGTGGGGGGAGAAGATAATGTCATTGTAGTTACCAGAATGACAAAGACCTTGTCTGCAGGATGGATCATGATTGGCTTCTCCTCATAACTCCGTTGGATGTTTTATCCAAAATCCAATCTATTTAGGGCACATGTAAAGTAAAATCTTGAATAGGAGTTTGCGTCCTTGGCTACAAAGTTTACTGTATTTACTGCAAGAGTGCAGGTCACTTCTCCCCCTCGTCTCTGACTCTTGGGCAGTGTAACAGCTGTTGACGTTATTAAAGGTGAATAAGCCCAGACTTCATCTAGTAGCTTACTCTGCGTTCCGTGTAATAAAATGAGGCCTTCAAAGAAGAGCTGTATCCCTCAGCTCACAAAATTAAACCGGCCTTTTGTAAGGGCACAGTGCTTCCTTGTTTCAGTTCTTTAGAACAGATTAATTATAGTGCATGACATTACCCCATATGTTTGTAATAAGAGGAATCGTTAGCTACATTCCTACCTCCAATTATTTCTTATTAGTAGTTCAAATGGTGCAAATGGATTTCTGAAATAAAGCTTTTAGTGATTAATATACCTGTATCCTGCAATTCAGTGAACACATTTTCATATATTTTATTACTAACTGCAACTCTTCTTTAATCACGATCTATCCTTCTGTATGTGGAACATATTGGGTGCGCATATAGTTTATTAAGCATTATTGCTTTGAAACCTGTTGGCTTATTACCACTTTCAAAGAACACTTTTTTTTTCAGTATCTGAGCAAATTTATGGTTTAATTGGTACAGATGGAATGCTAAATGTAAACTAAACAAACACTGTAAAACATAGCACTGTCTTATGGTGGTCTTTATATATCAGCTATGATTAATTCGGATGGATATGCTTTAATCATGCATCCACGCAGAGGACTCGCTCTGCACAGATGCGTTTTCCACCCGCGAACACTGTGCTCCCAAGCACAGTGCGGGATGGGCAGTCACTCAGAGGAAGGGGCATTGGTGGATGTGGCTGAAAAGAGCCGCTTTTTAAAATAACACTTGTACTTTTAATAATGTACTCTGTCCTCTGAACCTTCCATGTGTGGTGTGGTCTTTGGTCATTTCCCAAGCCTCAGCCTGCCCCCATTTCTGTGGCGCTCAAACATGAACAGTGATGAGGCGCTGTCAAAACCCAGCTGGGGTAGCATCCCGGGGATTCTGGGTGGGGCTCAGCACTGAGCATTCCCACCACATGCCCAGGAATTGCATACATTGCTGGAAAGTAATCACATGCTGAGGATCACCTCACTGCTCAAATACTCCCTTTTTAATGCCCAAGACAAATTCTACTGTATCCACATGCATCTCAGCTTCTTCACTTTCTTCGTTGGTGTTCATATATCTCTCTTGGTATTTAGCGCCTACCAGAGTTCACTGTTTTATGCATATATTTTGTTTGACTATAAACCCCTCACAAGTGGAGGATGCACCTGACATTTTATTTGAACTGTGTATCTCATAGGGTGGTTCAGCAAGGTCGTTTTGTCAATATCGCCTGAGAGGTTTGTTGAAAAGCATGTTCTTGGGGTGCACCCCGGAAAAGAGGGTTTGAGAAGGGTGTTCAAGGTCAGACTACATTAAGGGTCACTCCTGTGAGCCCTGAACAGGGTACCAGGCCCCGGAAACTTTGTGCTGGTCAGCAGGAAGCAGCCTCCTCCCGGAGCCGCCTGGCCAGCAGCCTGGGGAAGCCAGGGCTTGGGGTCCACAAAGGGCTTTGCTAAGCCTGGCCCACGTGGAGACCCCTGACCTCTCTGGCCTCGCCCAGAGCTCGTGGAGGAGGTGTTTTGGAGGTCCCAGCTCAGCTGCACAGCCTTTTTTCCCAGCCCTGAAAGGACAAGTCTGCCAGGGGAGGTGAAGCTTAGGTGGGGGCAGCTGGGGCAGTGGCGGGCACTCGTGTCTCCCTAAAGAAGCGGGCAGAGGTGGTCACCACAGGAGTGTGGATGTGCAGGGACCACCTAGTTTGAGTGTTGTGAACCATCTTTGGTGACAATGCCAGGCTGCTGGCATCACTTGGACTGAGAGCTACTCTATCCCTTCTAGAAAGACTGACTGGGGATGACACTGCGAAGGGACACTGCAGAGAAGCTGGGCACAGAAGATCCTCTCCATGCAGCTTCCTCACCGGTGCTCTCTCTGCTTTGTGCCCTCTCTACCTGTGACATTTCCTCCCCTAAGGCCCTGGCTACACGGAGTTGGTATCTGGGGCTTTCCTAGCCCGGTGATGTCAGGCAGACATTCCTGCCAGCAGCCTTCTGTGGGCCGAAGTGCAAGCCCAGACCCTGGTAAGGGCGAACCCAGAACCACACCCTCTCCTGCTGCACACATCCTGCTGGTCAGAGCCCTAGGGAAGGCCCAGCTCAGTCTGGAGGAATCCACAGCTTGGTGGAGAGTGTGGGAACCATCTATCAAAAGTATAATTCACTACATTTATAGGCTGAAATTGGCACAGCATGATTGACACAGTTAGAGGAATGAGCCAGGAATCAGTCCAAGGTTTCTAGATTAGGGGATGGGATTATGGTGGCTCTACTGACACTGCTTTGTCTGGGTTGGGATTAGTTTTAGACATGGTAGAATAGTTGGGTCCATGGCATTAGGGGGTCACCTAGATGGAGATATTGAGTAATTAGCTTATGTCTGATATTTGAATCTGGGAACCTGTAGATTTGTAAAGAGGGCATGTGTCAGAAATCTGAGCATGGGGAACAGCATTGGGGAGAGGGAAAAGATCACCCAGACATAGGGGTGGAAGGAGGGAACACAGGCAGCTGTCCTAGGAAGAGCAGTGGAAGCCTGCGGGCTGAGTCAGAGAGAGAACGGGCGGCGCTAAGGACTGAGGCAGGAGGCCCTCCAAGAAAGGGCTGATTGGCACAGTGGCAGAGAAAGGAAATAAGATCAATGCTAGAACATTCTCTATGGCTTTTGTGAATGGTTCACTGAACACGCATGTGCTTCAGCGGAGCTGTGGGAAGATGGTGTGAAGACATGAACTGAGGTATGAAGAAGAGAATCAAACACGGTTCTTTGGAAGTTTGGGGAAGAAAGAGAAGGAATAAATTAGGCAGCATCCCGAAGAAAAATCTTTATAAAGGCTGGAAATAAATAAGCTTATCTGTGGGCCAAAGAGGAGGGCTGGGAGGAAGAGGATATATCAGAAGAGAAAGTGCTGGGTGTGGGTATGGGACAGGCAGGGACGGAAGGTCAGCAGGAGGAGGAGGCTCTGAGGGTGCTCTGGGCAAGGGAGCACTGGAGGGGGTTTGGCCATGGGTAAGTATAAGGTGATCTCTTCCAAAGCCTTTTATTTTATTGACAAAATTCCTGTACAGACAAGTCCTTTTCCAGGGGTGAAGAAATTAGGGGCCACACAGACAGCTTGAGGAACGTAATCAAAGTCTGCAATATTCTGACAAGGTAAAGAGCAAGTCAAAAAGTAAGCAAAGTGTCTGACCAATGGTGATGACTGTCTAGCTGTGTTGGAGCCTACATATTTTAATGGTACCATTCTACGTGACTTTCTGATATGCTCCGGCTGGGGATGCATGGAAAGAAGAAGCTATGTGAAGGAAGTGCAAATATTTGTGCATGAGTAGTTCCAGCAGTCAACTATGTAGTCCAGAAAGTATAACAGAGAAAAAGAGAAATGAACTTGGTTAGATCACCAGTGAGTACACACAGTAAGTGACTACTAGTAGTCTTTGCACTGATTAACCAATCATTGAATTGGATAGGTTTTCCCTTTGTCTCTATTTCTTGCGTGTGGCATTTTATAGCTACTTTGTGAATCAAAGGAAGTCATGAATACAGAGTTTGTGAAAAATATAGCAACATACTCTTCATAAGATGAGCAAAGCCCCATCAGAAACCCTGGTATTTTACAGTTCTCAAAGACTAAACTGTTTATCCTTTCTCAGAGTTCTGCAATACAATGGATAGCATGATGGTTAGAATTAATAATGCTGTATTGTACATTTTAAACTTGCTAAGAGTAGATCTCTAAACAATCTCACTGTGCCCACAAGCGCACGCATGCTAGAAGCCCTGTGCAGTGAGGGGCACGTTAATGAGCTTGATTTTGGACTCATTTTGCAATGGATAATGTGTGAAATCATTGCACTGTACACCTTGAATATATACAGTTTTTGTCAACTGTCCCTCAATAAAGCTGGAATTTTTTTTTACCCTTTAAAAATCAAGCAATGACTGAATGTATTCTAACTGTAAATTATTCAAATGACGTAGAAAAAGCCAAGATGCAAATCTCTTGTCAGTGTCATTCCCACCCCATGGGAAACACTCTGTGCCTGACCATCTCCAGTCATGAGATGGGAAGGACAAGCAGAGAGTCCACAGACCAGGCCTTGAAACCGAGTGATTCTAGAACCAGCTGTGTGTGTCAGCTGCATAATGCGCAGCAGGCTTCTAGGTGTCCAAGTCCTCAGTTGGCTCATCTGTAAAATGGGTAACGGGGCATTTTTAATTGGATTGTATTTTCAAATTTAGAACCAGAAAGAGATAAAGGATGAATTTTAAAGTATATCGAATCAAGGCAATTTCCACCCTAAAAAATTATCTGCTTTCTAAGCTTTCCATTTCTCCCCATGGGGTTGGTATAAGTACCAAACAAGATCAAGAAATAGGAGTATACAAATTGAAGAGATGCAGCAATGTCAGCCCCCCCAGTCCTGCTGGGGTGGATGTTTCTGTGCAAGGGCCAGTACAATTTCCCCGGGCTAATTTGATTAGTTGTTACCTTTAGAAGGAAGAGAACGATGCTAACTTACACAGGACAAGAAAGGTGACAACATAAAGCAGCCTGGTTGCCTTCGTCTACTTCAAGGAGGATCAGTGCCATTCAGGTAAGACCAGCTTCCTTCTCACTGCTGTCCCCAAGAACGCCCTTCTTTGTTTGGGTAGAGGAGACTTTTTCTATTGCAAAGTTTGCTTTTGCTTTTGCTAGGGACAGTTGCCTTGTCTATGATCAGAGAAGTGATCTTTTAGTGGCCTAGATATACTCTCCTCCTACCCTGTTTTGTTCAGAAGAATTGTCATCTATAATTGCCACATCAGAATGCAAGCAAAAAGTTGTAGGTGACCTTGTGTCATATAAATGGGCCTGCTGCCTACGGGCCCATTCCCAAGCCTACCTCTGACTCTCAGGAGGAGGTTGAGTCTGAAAGCAGCAAAGACCTTTCCCTTGCAGGCTGAGGAGTCACTGCACACTAAGACCCCCAGCTGCAGTGTTTGAAACACACAACACTATTAGATATTTTTTCCAAATCAGAAATTTTAGGTTTGGGTCATTTATTCCACTCAGATTCTTGAGGAAGTCACTTGGCCTCTACTCCGTTTGCTCTGCTTTGTGGCTTTCTGTATTTCAGTGGGGCTGCTGCCTGCAGAAATATAATTTCCTCAAAGCTACAGTCTTTCAGCTTGTTCCTGGTCCTGTGTACAAACCTGAAACCCTGGTTGTTTGCCAGTCTTGCATCAGGAGTTGCCTATGAGTGACACCAGGGAAAGAGAAAGGAGCAAGACTTAAAGTTGACCTTGGCTTTGCGGCTGCTGGAAAGACACAATGGGCTGCTACTCTCAGGGAGAGTGTCCGGGGCTTTGTCACTTAGGTTTTGAGCTTCTCTAGACTTCAGATCTGTGCTGCCAGGAAAGAATGGAGTTTTAACACAAAACGGAGCAGACTTTTGGACTTGGGAAGCATGTCTGCGAATCTCCCATTGCAAGGCTCGATATTCCTGAAAGCCTTTCAGTTAGGGATAGTTCTGCATATGCTCTTTCTTGATCCTCAGTTCAGCCCACTGATGACCAGGCACAGGTCTCAATGGCCTTGCTTCTCATGGGAGGCAAACTTGAGATCAGCCAGTCGGTGATAAGCCCCGGACAAGTGCGCGGGGCTGCTGGTCTACCCAGTAAGTATGTCATCAGCATCCCCAGCTGGGGTTTCAGAGGGACATGGTGATGCGCCAAAAGTCACCTACATTTCCTATTTCTACTTTTATAATATACAAATGGTAATCTTCAATTTTAATTTCTACTGCTTTGTCAAGTAGAATTTCAACTACTTCAATTTTTATTTCACCAAACAGTTACTTTTGATTATAAACAAACTAAATTGTTTCTGAGAATATTTAAATGCTCTTAAATTGTTGTACTTTATATCTACTTAGTGTTTATTCTCCCCTGGGCAGTTTGATAATCTCTAAATTGTAATTGTTCAATTAATATTCCCTGGAAGAGTCAAATTATGAAATTTAAAAATTCTGTCTAGCATTTTATAGTGCTTTTGTTGGAAGCAACATGGAACTAAATTCACAGTGGCTTAAACATTAATGCTCCTCATTGGCTCACAAAATCTGAAATCCAAAGTCACAAGTGTTTCACCCAGCAGCTCAGTGCCATGACAAAGGTCTGGCTCTTCCTGACCATCCACTCTGCCATCCCCGCATGGCTCTGCCCGCAAGGTCCAGGGTCTTATTAAGCTGCTTGCTGAGCTCTGTGCTTTCCAAGTGCACCTAGGAGAGAGTTGTCCCTAGAAGAGCTAGGATGATCCTTCCCGGAAGCCCTAACTCAGGTCTAATGGGCTCCAATAGCATTAACTGGTACCTATCACAGCAGGTTAAGTGGGCTTATGAACCAGCACTAGACTCCTTCCCAGGCATCTGGGGTTGGATTTGGCCTCCTGGAACACTTGTATTGGACAGGAAGTTGTTAGGGCAAATCCTAGAGCGATAGAGGAATGTCTACTGAGGAGACTTGTAGGGAGTTTTAAAATATATTTTTGATGTTGTTTTTTGAAACAGGGTCTCACTATGCAGTTCAGGCTGGCCTTGAACTCACTTTATAGCCCAGGCTGGCCTTGAACTCACAGCAATCCACCTGCCTCAGCCTCCCACGTGCTGGGATTACAGGTGTGCACCACCACACCAGCTGAGTTGCACATCTCAGTTGACACTCCATTTCATGTTGGTTCTGTGTTTGTTATATATGGAACATTCATTAGTGGTTTCTGCACAATACAGGAATAGTCTCCCAAGAAAAAAATCAATTCTGGAGTTGAACCTGTTTTGTTATGAAATGTTTGGCAAATTATTTTATCTCTGTGAGCCTCCATTTCCTAGTTTACAAAGTGTGAATAATAATGACAGACTCAGAAATGAATTCATATCATTTTGTTAAGTCCTATGGAAAAGTGTCTACCTTTAATAAGTTCATGTAATTTGCCAGGTGCTATAGTCCTGCCAATATCAGAATTAATGTCAGGCCACTGTACTTGCTAATCTCCTGTAATAACAGGTCTCAAATGTTTTGCATGCAATGTGTTAAAGAGAACATTCAGTTAACAAATATCTACTGCACACTTGGAATGCGCCAGAAAGCTGTTCAGGTACTTGGGTTATCACAGTGATACATGACACATGTGTTCAGGTCACACTTTCACTTCCTGTGAGCAGGAGTCTCTATGCATAGGGCATTTTTGGTGATGGCTTGGACACACACACACACACACACACACACACTTGCACACATGTGGCACTTTTTTTTTTCAGTATTGGGGATTGAATCCAAGGACACTTTGCCCCTGAGCTATACACCCAGCCCTGTTTATTTATTTATTTTTATGTGTTTATTTTTTATTTTATTTTTTAACTTTAAAGAGGATAAAACTGAGGAGAATAAAGCAGAATAAAATCAATCAAAATAAACCAGTATAAGTGATACAGGACTTCAAAACCTTACAAAATCAACAATAGTTACCCTAATGCCTTTTATTGTTTTCAAAATAGCTGCAGATACCTTCAGACATAGTAAAAATTGAACATAACAGAATAGAATAGAAACAATAAAGATAAAACAGTGAATGCAATAAAGGACTTCAAAACAAGCCAATAGTAAATCCAAAATGGCTACCGTAATATGTCTTACTATCTTTTAAATAGCTGCTCATGCCATCAGAGTTAACATAATCAAACAACAGAGAATAAAATCCAACATCACAAAACAATGAAAATGATATGGTTTCCAGGTGGGGATCGCTTCCTGGTGAGGCCTTGTTCTCTCCCGCTGCAGTCTGCAAAGGGCGCTGACCCACGGACAGAGGCTTGGGTGTGGCTGTCCCCACTCTGGCAGCAGCCTGCGCATGGCACTGGTTTCCAGGTGGGGATCGCCTCCTTGTGTGACCTGGTTCTCTCCTCCCACAGTCCATGAATCTTTATTTTTCATTTTGAAACAGGATCTCACAAATTTGTCCAAGTGGGACCCAAACTTGCCTTTTTCCCACCTCAGTCTTTCAGAGTACTAGGATTATGTGGTACACCATTGCACCTGGTAATTTATATATTTTAAGTTCATAATCACAACCAGTTTTAACAGGAAAGTCAAACTTGCGTTTTATATTGTTATTAATATTATATCCTTGACAACAGGAAATCGATCAGAGAGAGTTTGATATTAAATGTCATTTATTGAGGACTCACTACAGGCCAGGCCATATGCTAAGCAACTTCCAGCTCTATTACCATCATCATCATCATCATCATCACTATTACTATTACTTTTGTTATTACTGCAGTGCTGGGCATTGAGCCTAGAACATGATACAGGCTATGCAAGTGCTCTACCACTCAGCTAAGTCTCCTGCCTCTAGCTCCCGGCTCCCTTCTTTCTGAGGATGGACCCTCTGGTGGGAATGGCAGGGCTTTGCAAGGACAGTTGCTCCAGCAGGGGGTCTGGGCACTGTATTGGTTGGGAGTTGACCAGGCACACAACAGTGAGCTATGCAGGAGAGCAGGCTGTGGTCAGGCTGGGCACATCTGCACTGGGCGTGGAACACTGGGCGTGGAACACTGGGCGTGGCTTCCCCCAGGCTTCCTTAGCTTAGAAATCAGTTATTTTCCTACCAGGTAAGTAACTTTAGGTCCCAACTTCATCTTGTGCTTTTTAAAGGATCTTTTGCATATCAAGTTTTGTTTTATTTTAAGGGGTGGTTTGGGGGCTTGTTTCAGGTCCTGTGGAAAAGTTATATCACAGTGCATCATTTTTTAAAAAAAGATCTTCTCTCCCTTACTTTGCTGAGATAGATGGTAAAGTTGAAATGCCTAGGTGGTGTCTGATGGTGCCTGTGAGACACATGATTCCAGTCGTGCCTCCGTGTGTCACCTGTGCTGGGCGTGGGTGGACTATCTGCACTCAGGAGATCGGTCCATCTGTGTTTTCAGTGGTGTTTGTATGCAGACAGAAGAGAGATGTCTGGCTGGACAGCAGATGGCCTTCAACATGTATAGCAGCTGCGACAGGTGTGCCTAATCAGAAGACGAAAACAACTCATAGTAGCTTCTAGTCATTCTTGATAGTAGAATTAAATTTTCTTTAGTAATCTAACTACTTTTTAAAAGAGAATTTTATTTGGAAAAAAGACATGCTGCACAGCAGCAAACCATCCTCCAGAAACCAGTGGAGGGAGAACTGTAGAACTGTATTATTCTCTGACATATGTCCTTCATGCCCTGATATACATCCTCTTGCTACTACAGTGCATCATGGCCACCTGGAACTCACAATTGTCACTTATAAACAAAGCTCAAAAGTTTGATAACCCCAGGCTGCAATCAAAGGACCTCCTGGAAAATATAATATTAACTCTAGGCTTCTATTTGTAGTGACTTGATCACATGAGCACACAATTCCTCTACACAGTCCTTTCAATAGTTTTTATTTTTGCACATTTTCTAAGATGTGATTTGATACGCTTTAACAAAATTCCCTAATAGCTGAAATACCGTGAATGCAACACAGCAGGAAATAGGAATGGTGAGAAAAATTCTTATAGAGCAAGGAGGGAGGAGAACAGATACCAAGTGTATAAGAGGAAAGTAGGATAATTACATGAGCATTCATTAAAAATATAAAGGCTTATTTCTGAAGAATTTCGATTGCTTTCATTAAATGTTCCACTGGTTTTTATGTTTTTTTTTTTTTTTGCACCTGGGATCTAACTCATGACCTCATGGTTACCAGGGCAGGTCCATTGGTTTTTAATTTCAGCTTATCATTGAACAAGTCAATCTTCCATTTCAGACAGCAGGATGCAGAACTAGTCTTGGATATATTCATCCATTCACCTACTGATTCTGTCACCCATCCGGCTACCCATCCATCCATCATTTTATTTTTTTACTTAACTTTTTTATTTTAAAGAGGGTAAAATTAAGCACAACAAAGCAGAATAAAACAGAACACAAAAAAGCAATGTAAGAGACATAAATTTCAAAGCAAGACCACCAGAGAACTTCCCTATCTATTATATTGTCTCTTGTTTTCTTCCAACTAGATGTCCATATCTTCACATACAGAGAATTCACATGAAATAACATAGTATAGAACTGATCTGAACAGGATGAGGAAGGCATTTTAGGTCTTCAAGACCAGACAATAGGGAAGTCAACAATGGCTGTTATAGTGTTTCTCATTCTCTTCAAAATAGCTGTCCATACCTTCATGTATGTTGAAATTAAACAAAACAAAACAGGCTAAAATCACTCTGAACAAATAATAATATTATCGCTGGATTTCACATCATGATACTACAGAATCAGCACTGGGTACTGTAGTGTCTCTTTTTCTTCAAAGTAGTTGTTCATTTCATCATGCATTATATAATCAGTTCTCATAAACTGTTTGTAGGTTCTTTGCATGCATGAGTCTCTACATGTATTTCTATCCTTTCTGTATTAGAGGAAAAAACAAAACATAGCAAGACAAAACAAAACAAAGTCCTATAAAAACATGAAACAAAAAAGTCATATAAAACCACAGTACAAGGTGATCTACAATGATTTCTGTGTTGTTTCTTATTATCTTCAATAGAATGTCTATATCATCAGGCATAATTGAATATAGCAGTATAATTGAGTATAGCAGTAAATAACAATATTAGTAAAACAAAACATTGTAGACAGTATAAAACTTCAAAGGCAGGTAATAATCAAACCAGAGTGGATATTCTAGTGGATCTTGTCATCTTAAGTGCAGTTGCCTATACTCTCAGACTTGATACTATCAATCATAACAGCTTTGAATAAAATCTATCAATACAAAACAGCGATCCAACAAACCCGACTTGATTATGATCAGTCATGGTAAAACTGTGTAGGTTTTACAGAGCTTTAGATTAAATTAATAGGAAATTAAGGATGATTGCCGTAATATATCCTGTTATTTACAGGATTACTGTCTGTAAACTTGGCAGGTCATCGCGAAAACGCTGTGTCCCTTTAGTTTTTAGCTGTTTCAGTTGTAGTCCCGAAGTATTTGATGACCTTAAGGTTTAATTTCTTCCTGTGTCAAGAGGATCCATCTCCCTCTGTCTGGGTCTCTCTAGGGTGTTTTATTCTGGTATATGAATTGTTTCTCCTGGGAGGCTTTGTATTCTGCTGCTCACTGATCGACCATCTTGTCTTCTCCTTCCTTGTTATTTTTAAGAGATCTTTCCTTTCAGGATCACACATTGCAAACTTGTCTTCAAGTTTTGATAGGCTATCCTTAGTTTCTTTTAAGGAGTTTTGCCAGCTTTCAATGGAGTTTTAATTTCCTGGTAGTCTCTTTGAATCTGCTTCATGTATTCTATATTTTCTTTATATTCTTTATCAAATGTTTCTCTCCTTTTTTTTGTGTTCCTCCCTTCTTCTGTCTGTGTCTTCCTGAGAGATGCTTAGCATTTCTTTTATTAATCTACTTATATCTTGCTTTACCTGATTTAATATTTCAGTTCTGAGTTCGTCTACAGTCTCCCGAAGATATCTCTTAATGTCCATTGAAGCCATGTCTGATGTTGCATGTTTGCCGCCCTCAGTCTCCCTTGTTTTTCCCTCTCCTGGATCAGTGTTCTCAGGGTTTTGGGTTGGGGGCTTCCTCTTATTTCTCTCTCTTGTGATGGTTTTGGTTTCTTCCATACAGGTGTATAGTGGAGGTCCCAGCCCCTTTCCTCATTGGTTATGGTTCTTCTGAAGCACGCTGGTGAGGGATTTCTGCCCTCTTCTATTTGCTTTTGGTCATTGACATGTAGGCAGGGACTGCGTATGTTGGGCCCTCCCCACCGGGCCAGTGAACCTTCAGGGGCCTTCATCAGGTTAGTGTGTGCTGCACATAGAGGATCACTTTGGGATGGCTTTTTGGGTCCCAGCCAGGGGCATGACCCAGGCCAAGCAGATCCCACCAATCTGCTCTGGGAAGGGAGCAACCAACTGAAGTCACTGTCATTTCTCGATCAGGTTCCTCCTGCCCAATTCCAACATGTCGTCCAGTTGGTCGCCCCCTTCCTGTGGGGGGTCTTATTCCTAGCACTTGTTCCTCCCTTCTTCTGCCTGTATCTTCCTGAGAGATGCTTCCTGAGAGCACTTCTTTTATTACTTTACTCATATCTTGCTTTACCTGATTTAATATTTCAGTTTTGAGCTCGTCTACAAGGTTCCAAAGATATCTCTTAATGTCCATTGAAGCCATGTCTGATGTTATGTGTTTGCTGCCCTCAGTCTCCCTTGTTTTTCCCTCTCCTGGATCAGTGATCTCAGGGTTCTGGGCTGGGGGCCTCCTCTTGCCTCTCTCTCCTGTCATGGTCCCAGCTTCCTCCACACAGATATAGAATGCAGGGCCCAGCCCCTTTCCCTGTTGGCCATGGTTCCTCCAAAGCACGCTGGTGAGGGACCTCTGCCCTCTCCTGCCTGCCCCTCCCCACTGGGCCAGCCAAACTTCAGGGGACTTCACCAGGTTAGTGCATACTAGGCGCAGGGAATCAGTTTGGGATGGCTCACTGGGTCCCGGCCAGGGGCATAGCCCAGTCCAAGCAAATCCCACAAATCTGCTCTGGGGAGGGAGCAATGAACTGAAGTCACTGTCACTCCCAGTTCAGCCTCCTCCTGCCTGATTCCAACATGTTGACCATTTGGTTGTGCCCTTCCTGTGCCGGGGTCTCATTCCCAGCACTGACTGTGGATTAATGAAGGTCCCTTTGCCGGCTCCACTCTCCATTGGGCTTACCAACCCCGACTTCAGCACTGCTGTGCTTCCTGTGAGTGGTGGTGGGAACGAGTTTGGGTGGCCCTGCCGGCCGGTACGGATTCAAGCTGGTGCAGACTTGGCGGGTCATCGTGAGCAAAAATGCTGTGCCCCTTTAGTTTTTAGTTGTTTCAGTTGTAGTCCTGAAGTATTTGATGAGCTTTTTATGTTTTAATTTCTTCCTGTGTCAAGAGGCTCCATCTCCCTCTATCTGGGTCTCTCCAGGGTGTTTTATTCCGGCAAATGAGTTGTTTCTCCCGGGAGGCTTTGTATTTTGTTGCTCACTGATTGGCCATCTTGTCTTCTCTCTTCCCATCCATCATTTTAAACTCAGAAAAGTTTCAGGGCTTCTTCCCTGAGGCCATACCTCGTGAGGTCATGAAGATGTCCTCATGTGCCTTGTATCAAATTCCTCTAGCTATCTGTTGTCTCAGTTTTTCCTCATATGTGAAATGGGATAATTATACTAGGAAGGTGCTGTCTTTCCTCTATAGTTACCAGGGGGTAACTGTTTAGAAGAGTCACACTGTCCAATAGTGTGGCCAGAGTGTTTTGTGCTGAACCTGGTACATACTAAGGTCTTACACTGGTAGAATCTACCTCAGTATGGCCTGGGCATCTTTAGGATAGAGAACAGGCATTGAGTGAATTTGTGATGGGTTCAAAATTCCATTTTGGCTGTGTGACCTCCAATAAGTTTTCTCTGTCCTTTGGTACCTCTGTGAAAAATAGATAAAATAATATTACAGAGAATTCTTGTGGGAATTAGACTGCAAAGAGCAAAGGCTTAGTGCAGTGGCTGGCAGATTAGGGACTCAAATCCTAGGCCACTTGGGAGCAGTGTGGAATGTGGCTGGCCCTCCATATCCATGAGTTCTGCATCTGAAGATCAACCAGTCTTAGATGGGAAACATTAAAAAGAAATCTGTGCTTGTACTGAACGCATACTCTACATACTTTTCTTGTTATCATTATTTCTTAAACAATATTCTACAATTATTTACATAGTATTTACATTGTCTTAGATACAAGTCAACTAGAGAGGATTTAAAGCATAAGGGAGGATGTTTACAGGCTATATGCAAATATTACTCTGCCTCATATAAGGAATTTGAGCATCTGCAGATTTTGGTACCTGGGGGGGATGTGAAACAAGTGCCTTCTGGACACTGAGGAACTACTGAATTCTTTTTGCCTCCAACCAAGATCCCCCTCCCATTCTACCATTGAGCTTAAAAAGTTATACTGTGAAGTCCTTTCTGTTAGACATTGAAACATGCTGAGAAAAATAATGAAACTTAGCAAGGGAAGGATTCTGAGCAGTTGTTAGTTATGAATACTAATTGAATAGTTGCAGCTAGTCTTGGACGCCAGAAAATTAGAGATGAGAGAAGAGGTTTCTTATGGTATGGGCATCAAAAGGGAGCAGTGTTAGGGAAGCCTGACCCAGAGGAGCTAGGGGGCCCTAAGAGGAGGCACTGAGGCCCAAAGGGAGAGCAGACTGAGGAGGGGGTTCTCTCCATGGGATGCCATCTGATGCATGAAGGTTGAGGAGAAGCCTCATGACACACAATAACACACACTATACTTCTCCATGTAAGTGGTCATTTCTCAGAAGCTTTAGGTAACTGTTTTTGTAGGATGATAATTACTAATTGAATTGAACCTAATCTTTATTGATTGAAATCAAATGAACAAAAATACCTTGAAAAGAATTAGCTTAATTAGCATGCCTTAACTATTGAGATAATGGAAGAACCAGCAACACATTCTGCAGAGTGCACTGTATTGTTAGTGGCCTGTGCCCAAGGAGTCTTATGATCAATTCAGTTTGGAATGCTACATGTATTGTTCTTCTTTTCTATTAGATCTATACATAGTAGTGCATTAAAGTTGCTGAGAAATTCTGTAGTCAATACAACTACTTAACTGTATTTAAGCCTGAGTTTCCCAGATATTGTATCCATCATAGGGCATGTAATAGGTCCCTCAGAAGCTGAGACTCATGGGCCTCCGGATGAGGTCAGCATTCTGATGACATACTGTGGGCTCCAGCCTTGGGCATCTGTAGCCTACAGTAAGTACTGAGTTGTTGGGTTTGCCCTGTGCTCAGAACTATGGATCTACTCACTCAGTCAATCTGAATTGAAGGTCTGCCCTGTGTCAATTACTTTTTAGGCACCACAAATAGGGAAGTGAATGAAGCAGATACAATGGGTGCTGTTGGGGAGCTTTTGGTCATTGTGAAAGCAGACAGCAAACATGCAGATGTCTCATGTGCAAGTGGTGATCCACTGGTGAGAAGCAAGATAAAGCTGCAGCCTGCAGTATGCTCTTTTCTGGTGGGTGCTGGAAGAAGCTTCTCAGCTAAGGTGGAGCTGAGCAGAAGCGAGTGAGCCTCCAGGATGCCTAGAGAGCAGTCTAGGTAGAGAGGGCAGGCATTAAAGAGCCCCTGAGTAGTCTGCTGACCTGCTGCATGAGTAGCCTGGAGCAATGGATCAGACCTAAAGGAAAGAGGGGAGAGTTCAGAGAAGGGATTGGAACAGGATTAATAGGCCAACAAATGGGTGGAACCTCCAGTCCATGGCAAGACCTGGATCCTGGTAGCAACATGGAATCCCAGAAGGGTCTTGAACAGAACAGTGTCAGGCTGGGTCTTTGTTTTAATAGACCCTGTAGTAGGTGTGCACAGAACAAGCTACAGAGGGTAAAACCAGGGGCAGCTTGGAGTCTTCTGCCCAAGCCAATGAGAGACAAACCATAATGGCTGGGTCTGGCTGGTGGAAGTAAAGATGGTAACAAGGAGTTGAATTTTGTAGACAATTTAAAGGCAGAGTGACTAGAGTTTACCAGAAGTTGAGAAATCAAGCTGGGATCATGGATGTGACTATGCATGAGAGTTTGATGAACAAATACAATGTGAACCAGCAGATTTCCCAAGAGTCTTATGGCTCTTTCAGGCTCTACCACTAGCAAAATATGTGACCTGGAGCAGAGCATGGACCTTCCCCACTGTTCTTCCTCTTCCGAGCAATGAAAGTCAAGATTATTAATCCATGGAATGAGTGGACACCATGTGAGCCAAGCAACTGTATAGGTGATTCTGTATCATGTTGTCAGGGAAGTGCCAATCAAAATGGTAATAATATACCATTATTAGCTAATAGGACACTAAATGCTGGTGAGGATATGGAGTAACAGAAACTCTTGTTCATGTCCAATGGGAACACAAAACGGTACAGACACTTTAGAAGACAGTTTGTCAGTTTCTTGCAAGGGTAAAAGTACTCTTTTCATGTGCTTCAGCAATTGAACTTCTTGATATTTACCCAAAACACTGAAAATTTGGGTTGACACAAAAGGCTGTGCACAGATGTCTATAGAAGCTTTATTTGTTATTGTCAATACTTGGAACCAGGAAGAATGAATAACTAAACTGTTACATGCAGGTAATAGAATATTATGTAGCCCTAAAGAGAAAAAAAATCTCAAAGCATGGTAAAATCTAGAGGAAAATTCACACATTACTATGTGAAAGTAGCCAATCTGAAAAGGTTTTGTGCTCTAAGATTCTCACTATGGTACTCTGGAAAAAGCAAAACTATGGATATAGAAAAAGATTTATAGTTCACACGGTTTAAAAGGGAGGGAAGGATGAACAGACAGAATGCATTACTGTTAAGGTAGATACGTCTCATTCTACGTTTGTCAAACTCACAGAATGTTCCACACATAGAGTAAACCTAGTGTAAACTATACACACTGGGTCAATCCATGTTCATGCGTGTAACAAACGTCTCACTGTAGCAGGGGATGTGGACAGTGAGAAAGGATGTCCATGCATTGGAGCAGAAAATAGATGAGAAATCTCTATTCTCCACTCAGTTTTGCTGTGATGCTAAAACTATTTCTAAAAACAAGGTCTAATCCTTCTCTCCTCCCACCAAAGTACCAGGATTTTAAAAATCATTTTTAGGACTAAACCTGCCTCTGTATACACTTTAAGGTTGGCCTAAAAATTCCTCAGTACTAGTGAGTTG
The DNA here is from genome assembly GCA_004027455.1 of Hydrochoerus hydrochaeris. NCBI lineage: Eukaryota > Metazoa > Chordata > Mammalia > Rodentia > Hydrochaeridae > Hydrochoerus > Hydrochoerus hydrochaeris. Next base: position 34,976 of record PVLA01006967.1, read on the forward strand.
CAACCTAACTTAATGTATAACCAGGTAGCAGGTCCTGGCCAATCACAAGTGCCCAACTGCGTTCAAACGGGCGGGAGCTGCAGCCAATAGGCGGTTTCCACTGCATTAGTTCTTTTTGCTGCTTCTCTTTCTTTGACTATAAATACAACTTGCTCAGGTGGTGAAATGGGCCATTCTGAACTGTTTTTGGTCTGGGCTGCTCCCTGAATCTAGAAATACAAGGCAAAACGAATGACACGCAGCAAAACTGGATTTGTTGTAATTTTCTCTTTTTACAGGGACATAGTTAGAAATGGGAAAAATTGCTACTTAAATAATTAACTGCAATTAATGCCTGTCAAATATATATAACTGGGGGCACGGCTCTGGAAGAAGGTGTGGGGGGGTTGCACTGTAAGGTCCCTTTACTCTGCTTCTTGAGGGCGACGCTGCAGGCGGGAGAACACAGTGCGGAACGCAGTGCAAACCCCCCGGGAAACCTGCTGGTCTCTGGGCGCAGCGGCAGCACCAGGTGTGCATAATCAATGTTTTGTTCCACTTCCTAAATGCAGTGCTGATTCAGCTCTTTGGAAAACCCTTCCTCACTGACGTGGCTGCTGTTGTCGCCATGTGCCCTCTTGTTGAAGCAGCTAAAGTCCCCCACGCCCAGCAGTAGATCACCCTCCTTGCAAAACAATGCCACCCTGTTAGGGACCTATAGAGACAGGAGGAGAGAAACCGAAGGGTCTTCGAAAGGCAGGGTTTTGAATACAGAGGGGGATAGCTTTGGTTACAGGATTCCTTCTGCCTGGCATCCTGGTCCAGAGGGAACGCAGAGCTCGGCCACCTTCTCCCACTCACCCCACCGCGTCCCTTCCTGCAGCAACAGTATGTGTGCGCTGCCAGCAATCTCATTTGGACAATGCGGTTCTACAAGTTGAGCAAGCTTTTCAGAGCTGAACTTTACCTAAGCAAATGAAGCCGTCTGCCCGGTCCAAAGTTTTCCTTTGTTCCACAGTGAAGTGGTTTCTTAGGCCAATGATTAAGTGTTCAGCTGTTTCTGAAGAAACAAAATCGTGCTTTCTTTTTCCGGTTTTATCATCAAGGAAAATAACCACTTTAAAATGGAATGGTAAAGAAAAGTCTGCAGAGTTGACGCTGAGCAGAGGGTGAATTATTACAGTAAAGAACAATGGTAGGATATTTGGCATTTTTGTTTGTTTAACTTTTAAAGTGTGATATAATTCAAAGTATGAAGAAAGCCCCTTTCTTTTCTTTTTCTGCAATGCTGAGGACTGAACCCAGGCTGTTAAGCATGCTATGCACCACCTTCCTCTGGGCTATACCCCCAGCCCAAACCTTTGTAACATATATAGAATATTACAGAATAGTCATGGATTACATAACTATCAGTCCATAGCTTTATAAGCCAATATAGGTACAAACTTGTAAAAATTTTCTATACTTCGCATGGCAAGTTTAAAATTCCTCTTCTCTGAACAATACACTTTAAAATGTCTGAAGGCAGTCGATAAAATAACTTAGAGCTTGGTCCTCTCCAAGGAAAGCGGGTGTCATGGCGCCCGTCATGAGGCTGTAAATCTAATGGAGCACCCAGTGGCAGAAGTCGGTCAAGTGAAAAGTAAGACACTTTTCCTTTTCAAGTTAAAATTAACCTCTGCTAAAGTTTGATTGCAAATTGACCTAAATGTTAAAGAAGAATCAAGGGAAGGCAGACTGCAGATTCGTCACTAGAATTTTGTTCCTTTTGGCAGTTACCTGATGCTGGTATATAGTGTGAGCAAATGTGAACTGATAATATTGGCTCATGATTATGGGTTGATAAACTTGCAAAATTATGAAAACATTGCTTTCAGACATTTCTAAATTCAGTGAGTTGATTAGTATTTTAGGTGTCTAACTTCTTTACCAAATGCAAATGCCAAAAGACAATTTGGTAACTGGCTTAAAATTACTTAAATTTTGTCAGCTTCTTAAAATATTCAGTTAAAGAGAAAACCATTATGGAAAGTATTTTTCAGTCAAGTCTTTCAAATCCACCTAGAAGTCTTCATTCTAAAGTTTGTTGGGCCGGGGATTTAGCTCAGTGGAACAAGCGCCTGCCTGGCATGCTTGAGGTCATGAGTTTGATCCTTGGTACCAAAACACAAAAACAAAAACAAAACAAGAAAACCCCACACACAATAAAAATAAAATTTGTTGGTAGTTTTATATAATGGACTTGATAATTGGGCAGAATACATTTCTGGTTTATTAGTACAATTTATGAGTTTTTATATGTTATACTTTTAATCTTTATTGATTTCCTTTCTTCCCTTTTAATCTGTTCTTTTCTTTTCTGTTGCAGTGCTGGAAATTAAACCTAGGGCCTTGTTTGTGCTAAGCAACTGGCAATTGATTTCACTATGGAATGTCAAAAGAGTTTACTATTGAATGTTAATTCTTGAACATTCTTCCTTCAGTCCAACATTTTGGTGCAATTTAAATCTATTTTATCTTGTTTTGTGCTCTGAAAATATCTGGACAGGTACAGTGTGGGCTTGGGGCTGAGGATGCAGCTCAGTGTTAGGGCACTTGATTGGCACGCACCAGGCCCTGGTTGGATGCCGGTATTGCAGAGAAAAAGAGTAGACTTTATGGACCAGAATTGCAGAAAAATTCCTAAAAATTACCCACTCATCTTTCTTCCTCTAGTCTAAATTTTGTAAACTATTTAAAAAAAACTTGCATTATATAGCTCTGTGTTATATAACTTTCAGTTTATTTCTTCATTAGTTTCAAGCAAAAGCAAATGTCTTGCAGACAAATTAAACGTATTTTCTACTTGAGACTCTCAAGCAACGAATACACAGGCCAGGTGTACTAAGTAAAATACCCAAGGCAAGCTACATGTGAAAGAGGTTCATTTAGCTCACAGTGTTACGGTTCAAAGATGTGGCACTTGCATTGTCTCAGGCTGTGTCATAGCTGACTCTGACTGTGTCATACTGTGGTGGATTGCAACAGCAGATGTGTATCTAGGAGCAAGTGGGAGAGGACATTAACACATCTCCACCCCGGAAGCAGGAGAAACTGGGTGGGCCTAACAGGTTTATAACAATCCTTTGGTGAGAAAAAACCAGAGAAATACCTGCATCCCTTTTGAGGAGATACCCTGATTTACCTAAGGATCTCTCACCAGGTCCACCATTCCAGAGGTCTGCGCTGTCTCTCAACACTGCCACCCTGGGAACCAAGCCTCCAACGCGCAGATTCTCAGGGGACAAAGCACAGCCAAATCACAGCGTGAGGACAGAGAGCGTGGTGGTGACGAGGGCCAGGATAGGTGCTAAGTATTGAAAGAAGAGCCTAGAAGGGTGAGCTGCACTGAGATAATAGAGTAGGTTGATCACAAGATTAACATGAGTGACATGTCCTTCCTGTCAGTAGATCCAGAGGACGAGGTCAGCAGGTCCATTATGAGGCTCTGACAAAGTTTTGGTGAGAGAATACGAGGCTTAAATCAAAGCAGTTGAGCGAGGGGGAAGCATAACTTGAGGGAAATTCATTTCATGCATTAAGTTTGTGGGATTTTATGGCAAATACAATTTTGAGTAAAAAAGGAACAAGAGGGGTTAAAACTTCTGGGAGATTTATTCTGGCTACATGTTGATGTTATCAACCATAGCAGTAAATGGGTGAACTGGGATAAGAGTAGCATATTAATTAGAAAAATCATCAAAAACTGAAATGCACTACTGGGCCAAATAGAAGAGTTTTCAATACTGTAATATAACATTGTCCAAACTGCAGTCAGCATTAGACCACTTCCAACATCGTATTTCACTTCGTATAGATTAATACATTCAGAAATCTCATAGCTCTGAGTTAGAAACTTAGCTCAATCTGGTGAGACTAGTAAACCTGAGTAGCAGCTTTTGTTGAAGAAATGCATATAATGCTTTCCTTGTTGCCACTGGACAGGATTTATGCAACTTTTAAATTTCTCCTTTCCTTTCTCCTTTTGGTGCTGGAGACTGACCCTGAGGCATCCTGTGTGCTAAGCATAAGCATGTGCCCTACAGTTGAGCCCGAACAGTGGCACACTATTTAAATCTTTCTAAGAGTGCTATTTTCCATGTTTTTCTGAATTCGACAACAGGTAGCATTCAGGTAGGGAAACCAAATAGTCTGTTTCATTCTGACATAGTCATAAGGCACATTCATTGCACAGGGTGAGTGCACTTTAAGTGTTTTAAATTTGGAGAGAACATAAAACATGTTATTATTATTATTCAGCTAAGTGGGCTAGTGACAATTTTAGCAAGTTCATTTGAATTTAAAAAAAAATTTCCAGTATATTAAAAGATCTGAAACACTGTTCACGTTTAACCTGTTCAAATTTATTTAGGTGTCCGTTTTTTAATTTCCATACTTCCTTAAAAGTTGGACCATTTTGAAAAGTCCCTGTCCAAGTAGGCATTGTCTAGAATTCTTTTTAATTTTTTTGTTTTTGTCTTTTTGAGATAAGTTCTCACTATGCAGTTCAGGCTGACCTTGAACTCACTTTGTAGCCTCGGCTGACCTGGAATTTGCAGCCATCCTCCTGATTCAGCCTCCTGAGTGCTGAGTGCCGAGATTATAGGTATGTGCCACCATGTTGGGCCCTCTACAACTCTGAAAAAAAAAAGACCCAATGAAGGCTCCTTTGGACTACAGCCGTACCTTGGTTTGGAACTTGGGAATTTTGGTACTCAGTACATTCCAGTGTAGAAATTATGTTCTGGAACTCATTGTTTGGTCCTGGACACATAAGCTAGAACTTGACCATGAAGAGAGCCTCATGACTTACCACCCTGTCGATGGAAAGCAGTTTGCTTAGTGCTCACTGTCTTTGGTGCTTTCTGTAACTGCTGGAACCAATTAACGACAAGTACCATGGCATGGGACACCAATTCCACTGTGCAGGATTTAAGTTTATTTTCTTGCTTGGGATGGAATTCTCATTCTTAACCACGTGACTGAAAGGAAAACTTTGTGCATGTAAACCAATGCAAAACTGCTCATGCAAATGTTTGAGACTGCTAAAGTATTGTTCTGGCTGATTTGACTGCTAGTTGGCCACCCCACAACCAACTTTGCTAGTTTACTAATGCTCTGGATTCCAAGTAAACTTCCAAGGTGAGGCACATTGCAAAGTACTGTTGCTTGATTTTAATGCAACACTTAAGTTATCTGCTGAAAAATTCCAATGTGATAGATGTCTCAAAGGCTCTGTCAAGCATCCCTTGGAATTTCAAGGCACATTTCAGAATTTATAGTATTCTAGGAACTGATTTGAATCTTGCCAAGAAGTTCTATAACGATTAAACTTTCAAGTTTTACAGATATTCAGTCATTTTTCTATCTTTTCTGATTGCTACTTGAAGAAAATTGAGGCCTTTTTTTTTTGTACCGGGAATTGAACTCACAACTTTGTGCTTGTCAGGTACGTACTGTGCTGCTGAGCTATTTCCCCAGCCTCTATTGAGGCATTATTGAGAAAAGCCTAACCCAGATCTTCTGAAAGAGATCTCATCTTTTTGTTATTGTTTTCTTTGTTTCTATAGCAACGAGACTCTGGACATTTGTTTTCAAATATATTTCGCTACAGGTATTAATGCAACTCACACTTAGTACCAAAAAAAAAGCTAACTATGAGCACTTGTCCTAAATATTATAATAACTTGGTATTATTATTCTCCAGACTTTATAAACAGGACGACATTGAAATTATAATGGACTAGAGGGGAATACATGTCATTGTACTTTTGGCAAACGAATCTTGCTTCTAAATGAAAATGCTGCACGGAATACTTGAACTGGTGTTGTATTTTTTTCTTTTACCATTTTCTCAGCAATTACACATTTTACGTTGATGACTATCTAGCATAGTATGGAGTTCAAGATGATCCTAGGTTAAATGTTTGGTTTAGGATTATTTTACTTTTCTATTTGATTACTTCTTATGGTTGTTATATTTAAGTAAGAATTTTAAAGAACTATTTTAGAAAGACAAATCTGATGTAATTTTGGTAATTGTTTGGAAAAGCAGTCTTAGGTTCTTTTTAAAAATAAATCATCAGTAAACATCACTAGAGATGTCAATACATTTTGCCATTTAGTTCCATCATTAACTTTTAAAAATAAGACTTGGTTTAAAAACAAACATTCTGTTCTTTAAAACAAAAGTGAAGTTCACTGAGCTTTATCTTCTCACCTCATGAAACTGCACAGTTTTGGTTGATTTGGATTATGGCTAATAATCTTCACTTGCATAGTTAAATTTACTGTCAAGCATTAGTCTAAAGTTTTGACACAACTAAAATTATTTTAAAGGTTTTTGTTCTTTTTGAGTTATTTACTTAATTACAAAACAACAAGATTGGTCCTTTTTGATGACAAGAGAGAATGGGGTTTCTAAAGTGATTCAGGTACAAGGTGGTTAAAACTAATTTAAGGAATATTGAACTCATAAACATAATTCTTGCATATGGGGACTCGTTTTGATTTTTAAAATAACCCACGGATACTAACGTCTAAAAAACTGATTTCTCTTGCTTAGTTCATTTGGCCCAGCCTATTTAAAATCATGTAAACACCTGTGTGGAATTTGCTTTTTGAATAGTAGCTAAGTAACTGAAGGTAATGCAGAATAAAGCACTAAAAAAGAGTGCTTTATAAAATAATCTTTAGTTGTTTGGAGGTTTTGTTTATTTATTTATTTATTTTTTCTAGTGGACGTATACCAACCCCTGCTGAAAGTAGAGTTTCTTTCTTACTTTTTCTGTCTTGGGCTTTTGTTTGTTGTTTATATCACTAAGCCATGATACTCTTTGATAAATTAGGAGAAATTCATGACAAAGGTTTAAGGAGTAATTAAAATAATCTTACTCTGTCTCTAGAATGACAGATTCTAGTCTTTATGGTAATTAATAAGTCCTTTAAAATACATTTAATTTTTTATGAAAAGATCTTAATTTTCCACCAGCCTTACACAGCAAAGAACTAAATGCAAACCACCTGCTTATAATAAATAAATCTGCGTCCATTAGCGAAGTTTTGAATATGAACAAACAAGGAAAAGAGAAATTGCTATAGGGACTAAAGTTGGTGTCACGTGGCTTCAAAGTTTGTGGAAAGTTTTTTTTTCTTCTTTTTTTATGTCCTGTGTATGTGTCAAGGTTTTAGATGAGAGTTCTTCAAAGTTGTCAGACTCCGTTTCCTTTCAGCTGGTTTGGAGAAGATTTAACAACTGCTTTCGCAAGTAAGATTTATGAACCATGTTAAGGAAATTATATACTTGGTTTTCAAAATTCAAATGAAACTCAAACTCAAAATTCAAATGAAAGAATTTCTCTGGTTTTATTGCTAAGAATTCTCTTTCTGACTTTCCTTTTCTTTCTGACAGTAATTAATTAGGAAGTTTAAGAGTTTTTCTACCGGTGTGAAAAATGCTTTTTTTCAGTGTAAGATGGGTTGCACTTGGTTTGGATACCTTTTTCTCTCTTGTTATTTTTAACTAGTCTGTGCTTACTTTGAATGGAAATTTAACATATGTCATACTGTCAAAAGCCTCCTTATTGTTTGCTAAAATTTTTATTTAATAAATTGTTTATTGTTCCTAAAGCTAGATGAAAATTGCTATAGTCTTCATGAAACAGGCATTCAGGACTGAAATCCTGCCACCTTGGAAATGGGGTGGGAAAATGTAGCTATAATTTTTTTGCTGCTCTTAAGTTCTGAAAAATGCAGGTATTTTCCAAACCACAGTGAGTTACTCTGCGCCGGTGGAATTATTCTGTGTTACTCACCAGCACATGGTGATAGATTTCCGCAAAGTTCAGGACATGGCTTGGCGCCTGTCACAGGAGCTGCCCCTTCACCTGCTTCCTGCTGGCGCTGGTGCCCAAAAAGCAGAGTCCATGGTGAGCCTTGTGTTATCATCTGGGCTGGGCTTTGGCTGTGTACTGACACCGAACCTCAAGGGCCAAAGTGTGCTTCCCACTTAAGTGTTTCTCTCTCTCTGGTATCCTACAGTGATGTGATGTTCATGAATAGTAGACTTGCTAATGAGGGAAGTTAAATGTCTTTTTGTAGGAAATGCTTACTTTTGGCATTATAAAAAGTCCTTAGGCTGTGATTTCTTGTTATTAATTTCTTGAGTCTGGTGATATAATATCTATCTGATATTTTGACACAGTGTTTGTCAAAAAAAATAGCTTCTATTCATTATACAGAAGTATTACACAGAAGATAGGAGGTGGTTACTCTTTTTCCTGAAAACAATAATTTATGAAGCTAGTTTCAAAAGCCCCAATGATGATCACAAATATTTATTGTTTTTAAGCCTTAAATCTGCTTATGCTTCATTTGTTCTGGAGACGTTGGATTACTGTGTTGGTGAATACAGGTGCTCAAATGAATTTATCTTTAGTTGGATTCCAGAGACTTAGCAAACAGTGACATTCTATTAATAGTTTATATCTTTCTTGATTGGGTAGGAGTTCTAGATTATTCTTTACTCATTTCCTCTCTTTCTTTTCCTTCCTTAAAATAAGCTTTCTGTTTGATTCATTTTGGTTACTTAAAAGGGCTGCATGAAAAAATTTTTTTGGCTCTTAAAATGCAAACAAAGACATGTAACTAGTGGAACAATGGGCTGCTGCTGATAAGTAAAGTAGATCATGCTTGCAATCTGAGGACTGTAGGAGACTGAGGCAGGAGGATCACCAGTGTGAGCCCAGACTCTTAGTGAGACACTATTTCAAAAAAAGGTCGGAGGATAAAGCTTACTGGAAAGCCCTTGGTTCACTCCCTAGTACTGAAAAATGAAAAAAAAGTGAATGGTTATGAATTGTCTGTGTGTGTGTGTGTGTGGGGGGCACTGGAGGTTGAATATAGGACCTTTGCACTGAACAACATCCCAGCCCCCTCTTTAATTTTTGTTTAAATTTTGAGAAAAAGCCTTGCTAAGTTGCACAGATGGAACTGGAACTTGAATCTTTCTGCCTCAGCCTATGAAATTGCTGGAATTTTATTAATTACATTAATGACAAAGCTATCATAGATGTTAATTCAAGTTACAATAGCTAAAAAAATGATATGAAGCACCTTAATGATGGACATAACATACTCTAGATTAAAAATACAGGGAAAAAATAAAGTCCAGGATGTATGTATGGGTCACTTGCGCACGTACACTATAACTATTATCTAGAATATATAAAGAACTAAAAAAAAATCAGACCCACCAAATTTAAAGATACAATTCAAAAATAGGCATCTGAAATGGATAGACACCTCTCAGAGGAAGAGTAGAAACAGCAAATATATGAAAAAATGTGCAACATTACTGGTCATTCAAAATATGCAAATTAAAACAACCCTGAGATTCTATCTCATTCCAGGAAGAATGGCTATTATTAAGAAATCAACCAATAGTAAATACTGCCAAGGTTGTGGGGAGAAAGGAACCCTTCTCCACTGTTGGTGGGAATGTAGGCTGGTGCAATCACTGTGGAAATTAGTGTGGAGATTCCTCAAAAAACTAAAACTAGACATTTCATTCAACCCACCTATTTCCCTTTTTAGTATGTTCCCAAAAGAATTAAGAGCATCATACCACAGTGATATATGCGCACCCATGCTTAGAGCACCACAATTTTTAAATAGCTAAATTTCACAAACAACCCAAATGCCCATCAACTGATGAATGGATTTTATATAGTGAAGCACTACTCTGCCATAAAGAAGGATAAACTTGAGATATTTCTAGCTAAAAAGACCTTGAGACCATACTGTTAAGTGAAATAAACTGGACACACATGTTTAAATACCACATTGTTTCGCTGATGTGAGACACCGTAGTATAAATAAGGACCAAAATGTATAATGGATGCTGGAAAACAGGAAGAAACTGTTCAAGTGAGAAAGGACACGGGGGAGGGAGTCAGGGGAAAGGAAGAAAAAGAAAAGGAAGAAAAGAATCAGGAGATGTGTACTGTAGATTTGACGCTAAGCTTCCTGCAGCGAGTGGGTAGTTGTAATTTTCATGCTATTCATGTAAAAATAAACCAGACTCTTAAAATAAGTAACAGATTTCCCACTACTGAAAACAGTAAAGATGACTATTTCAGATTTTCCTATTGGGGGCACTGAGTGATACTGGACTAAGGTATCAACAACATCCTTGCAGTAATTATAATATTGAATTTCTTATAAACTTCTGTTATGTCCTTCAGTGCACATTTAAAGTATCACATCAGTTCTAGGAAGAAATCTAATGATATTTTATCTACTATTTGGATAAAGATGAATTTAGAATCACGGTAGACTGGCTTGATCCAAGAATAAATGCATTTTTAATGATTAAAACAGTTTTTTTTTCTAGAAGCTGGGAAGTAACCCCCACTTGTTATTAGTGAAATATTTGCATGTTTTAACTGTCAACTGACTGGGAGGTGAAACTTCTGTCTGAAGAGTGAGGTACCTGGAGCAGGTCTCAGCCACGCCTGCTTCTTTCTGTGCAGCTGGCTCAAGGAAGATTTGCAGAGCAGGTTCAGAGGTTTCTTGAGTAAACAGTGCTCAGTCCACTCCAAAGCTCTGAGGCTTTTACAGCATAGAACTTAACCACAAAGTTTTTCTTTCACTTTTGTCGTTGAGTTTCTGAAGTTCGGTTTCCCCACAAACATGCATGTATATTTGTGTATAAACACATGCAATACAGATACCTAAATTATGTGCTTCCTCACATTTTTACTTTGAAAAGTTTCAAGCATATGACAAAGTTGGCAAAACTTTACAATAAAAGCCCATTTACTCACAACTGAAATGCTACTATTTCTATCTCCATCTATCAATGTCAGTTACACACATTTGCACACTGAGCTCTCAAATGCTTCACATCTTTTGTAATGTTAGTGATTTATAGTTCAATATTTATAATTTTCATAAACACATTATAATCATGTATAAAATAATAATTTGAATAATGTAAAAATGATGGAATACATTGCAATGCATATTGAATATTATGTGATAATATTTTATTATGATCTTAAGGGAATAAACTGCACATAAACTTGCAAAAGTGCACATTGGTTGACTTTTTAAAAATATTCACATCTTTTCCAAAGAGAACATTATTCTTACTCCAGAAAGCTCCTTATGACTCATATGCGATAGTTTGGATCTCAAGTGTTCCCCCAAAGCTGATGTGTTCAAGGCCTGGTCCCCAACTTTGTGCTACTTGCAGAGCAATTGGAGGTCTCTGGCCTGTTGGGGACGGTCTCTCAGGCACAGCAGTGGGACCCAGACCTTTCCTCTTCTCCCTTGCTTCCTGGCCACGACGTGAAGGGTTTTGCTCCATCATATGCCATGATGTGCTTCTCAGCGCAGGTTTGCAGCCATGGAGCAATCGATCATGCTCTGAAAGCTCTAAACTGTGAGGCAACATAAACCTTTCCTCTTTGCAAATTCATTTCTCTCAGGTATTTATTATAGCATTGGAAAGCTAACTAACAAATCCTCCCGGTTAATTCTCATTCCTCATATCCACAGGCATGAACTCCACCAGTGATCAGGTTTTTGGTTCTAGAAATCCATGTAAAGCAATCATACAAATTTTATTCTTTGTGTAGGCTTTTTGTGCTCAGTGCTATGTTGTTGAGATTTATCCAAATCGTTGTATGGAGCAGAGGTATTTTTTAATGCTGAGTAATATTCCACCGTGTGAATCTACCATCATTGTTTATTCATTGACATGGAAGCTGTTTCCAAGATTTTGAGTGTTATGAATAACACTACTTTTAACATGTTTTTTTCCTTTTGGATAGATATCTAGGGATTTAATTGTTGGATCATAAAGGTGTATGCTTTCTTTTGCCAATAAGATATTGTATTTAACCTTCCCATCCTCAATGTATGAGTTCCAGTTGCTTCTTATTTTAAAAACATTTAGTGTTAGTATTTTTAATTTTTAGATATTCCAGTGGGTGTATAGTGTTAACTTATTTGATTTTAATTTGCATTTCCTTGATGACTACCAGTTTACTTCTTACTGTACATATTGATTGTTTTCATATCTTTGTTTAAAATTTAATTTAAAAATTTAGTATTCATTGTTTTCTTTAGTAGTAGGAATTTTATATGTCCTGGATACAAGTCCTTTGTCAGACAAAATTTTTTGAATTTTTCTACCTATTACTCTTATTCACTTTCTTAATGTGTCTTTTCATAAGGCTAAGGTTTTGATAAAATCTAAATGACACATTTTTATTCCATGGTTGTTGCTTTCTGGAACCTGAACTTCATAATGCTAGAAAATAGAAACATTTTCTTTTCTACATATCATCCTTAAGTGTGATATTAAGTAGCTGTAAGCTTTATAAAGATACCTTTATTAGACTGAGAGTGTTTCTTTCTAGTCTTGGTTTCCTGTACATTTTTTAAAAAGTAAAAATTGGCTTTTTTGAGTCAAGTGTTTTTCTGTGTCTATTAAAATAATGATGTAGCACTCAGTCTTACTCTATTAATGTAAAGGTTCATGTATTTTCAAAGAAATGTCTTTTTTCTCTATTTTTTATGGGACTTTTTAGTAGGTTTCTTTGATATATGCTCATATCATCATTTCTTCTTCCCTACTTCTATGAGTTTATTCTTTTATTCTAATTCATAAAATTGAGACAGTCAATATTTTCACATTGTTCTTTTTAATGTAGGCATTTAAAGCTAAAATTTCTTTATAGACACTTAAACAGCATCTCAAAAGTTTTGATAGGTTAAATTTTTGTTCTGAATTACCTAGAAATATTTTCTAATTTTGTGACTTCTTTGACTTATGGATTATTTAAAAATATGTTTTTTTCAAATATATAAGAGTTTCATAATTATCTATATGGTTTCCAGTTGTAGCCTGTTGTGGTCAGAAAACATATTTTTTGTGACTTTAACCTTTTAACTTTATTTAGACATTTTGTGGCCCTGCCGATGGTCCATTTTTTTTCAGTATTGGAGTATTGGGAATCGAACCTAGAACCCTGTGGGTGGTAGGAAAGTGGACCGGCTTGTGGTCCACTTTTTGAATAAACTATGTGTACTTGAAAAGAATGTGTATTTTAAAACTGCACTATATATGTCAAACAGGAAAAGATGACTGGTAATTTTGGGATCACCATGTATTTGTATTTTGTCTGGTCCTATCATTTGGTGAGGAGCGTTATAATCTTTAACCAGTGATGTGGAATTGTCTGTTTCCCCTTTTATTTTTGTCAGATTTGCTTTATGTATTTTAACCTGGGTTCTAGTTCACACTTGTTTATGATTGCTATCTTCTTAATGAATTGGACCTTTTGCCATCATTACCGCTCTCTCTTTATCTCTGTACTACTTTTTGCCTTGAAGTATGTTATAGCTGATGTTCATGTGGGCCCTTCAGCTTTCATATGCCCTTTTCGTAGTGTACCTTTCTCTATCTGTATGAGTCAGAGTTCCTAGACAAACAAAACAATAGGAGATAGACAGATAGGAGGTTTTAATGTGGAAATTTGTTCACATGATTATAGAGGCCAAGAAATACCTCGCTCTGCTATCTGTAACAGTTGTGGTGAACCATGGCACAGGGGACTGTTTGCTATCATTGAAAGCTCTAAGAGGTTTGCCATCACTGGCCTGAAGACTGGTGGCACATTCAGGCCGAATCTAAAGACATGAAAACAGGAGTCACCGTGTAAGCCCTTGGCCTGCGGACGGAAGCTCTCATTTTCAAGCACAGAAGATGCAGATCCTATTCAGAAGACAGCAAGTTTGTCTTTCCTGTATCTTTTGTTATTTTCTGGACCCCACAGATTGGGTGACGCCTGCTTATCCTGGTGAGGCGGAATAGTTTTACTCGGTTTACTGATTTAAATGCTACTACTTTCAGAGACATAAGCACAGGATTCCTTCAAGTCCCTTTGTCTAGTAGGCTTAACCATTATTTCTTCAAATATTATTCTGTGCTTTCTTTTTTCTTCTGTAATTGGATAATGTGCAATAATAGAATATTAGACACTTGGATATTATCTTTGGTCTTTTAGCCTCTATTTTTTTTTTTTTAATTCCAGTTTGGATAATTTCTATTGCTCTATTTTCAAGTCAACTTTCCCCCGTCATTTTCATTTTACTGTTAGAATCATTCAGTGACCTTTTTGTAAATTTCAGAACTGCAGTGGGTTCTGGAATTTCCCTTCCTATCTTTCTATATTTGTTTTGTCTCTCCATGGAGACCTGCTGCACGTCTGTGGTCACCTCGCCTGGAGAGACGCCTTCCTGCTCACCATCCTGAATATGATTTATCAAAAAGATATCAAATCTTTGACATATATGAATACATTAAAAAAGAACAGTAACCTCTACTCCACCCAAATGTGTTTTTCCTATCAGTGGTTTCAGTTACACGCAGTCAAGTGTGTTCTGAAAATATTAAATGGAAAATTCCAGAAATACATTTTCACCTCACATTTTCAGTTGAACACATTCTGAGTAGTACAGCGGAATCTTATACCATCCCTCCCCTAAATGCGAGTCTGCCCTTTGGTTAGTGTATCCACGACGCATCCACTACTGATCGATACCCATGTAGTAGCTATCTTGGTTATTATAGACTGGAATGGAAACGTTTGTGTGGAAAAACAAACCTGTAGCGGAAAGTCTTCTCAGGGAATAGTCTTCTAAGATTCTCCCTACGTAGTTCAGTCTGGCTTTGAGCTTACTATGGAGTTTAACAGGCCTCACTGTCCCAGGCCTCCCATGTGCTGGGGTTTCGGGCATGTGCCACCATGCTCGGTTTAAAGCATGTTCCCTAGTGTCAGCTGCAGAGTGCAGACTTCAGCCAGTCTCATGAGGCCGTCATTCTTCTCACAAATTAGTCTGAGATATTAACTTCTTATTTACATTTACTGAGCATGTTCATTTAACTTTCCCATTAGAAATATTTTTTATTTTCAAATGAAATGAATTTGTATTTTTAAAATATTTTTATATTGCATTAATATCTGTCAAAAGCACTGCTAGGAAAATAAAATGCTTCTTGGACTTTGCTGCAGTTTGTTATATCAGATGTCATCTAGTCTGTATTTGGTATTGCTAGATTGTGAGTTCCTTGAGGAAAATTTTTCAAATTTATTTTTCTCTGCGTCTTCAGAGCTTGTTACCCTGTGTGGCTGCTTCTATCTTCAGTAAATATTTGCTAATTACAATGCACCAGTCCTTCTCTGGGCCTCAGGGATAGGAAGGTTGCCAAGATAGTCACGTGACACTAATGTTTAGCCAACCAAGAGACGACGATGAAATTTAGTGCTTGGAGCAGGAAGGCTGCTGTAACGCGTAGTCCTCTAGGCAAGCTGGGCCCAGGGACTAGAAGAGCCTCTGGAGGAGGGGTCATCTGTGTAGACATCTGAGGAGCGTGTACGGGACTTAGGTGAAAAGCCAGGAAGAGCCCTTCGGCCAGAAGGGAGGTTGAGGCTGGGAGAGAGGGTTGGAAGTTTCGAGCAAGTGAGAGAAGCTGAGTGCTGGAGGACAAACATATTCTCACGGGTGGGCTCAGCAACCACCTGCCTGACCTCCCAGCCTCAGGGGCAGGGACGCAGTGGCAGTTTAGCCTCTGAGAAGGTCCGGTTGGGTTGTGACGGGACTGACCCTACGTTTTAAGAAAAAAACACGCCGGTTTTTGCCAATGGGTTAATGATGGGTTATACGTTTGCTGTCCATGGTTATTTCAATTCCACTGATACCAGTAGAATAGAGATAAATGGATGGACTGGCAGATATTTAAAAATATTCTGGTCAGAAATAGCAGAGAAAAGATATTTATGGTTCTGAAGCTGCTAAAAGCAAGAAAAAGAAGGTAAAAGGACAATGTACTATTATTCTAAATCATGTTCTAAAAACATCTGTCAAAACCAAGAAATTTTGAGCTAAATGAAGGGATAACACAGAGTAGAAATGTATTTCTGAAATTTTATGTTAGGTCACCTTGCCCAGTGGTAGGTGGCATAATGGGGTCTCACATGGGCCAACAAGGTGCCTCGTCCTCTGCACCCCATAGGAAGGAGGGGTGCTGGGTGAGGGGGGAACCCTGAGGCTGTCTTAAGAAGCAACAACTTCCAGGCATCAGTCAGCTTTGAGGTGGTCAATCCCAGATTTTATACAATTTTATTGTACATATACAATGCATAAAGACTGTCACAACACAGTCTCTCTCGGTATATAGGAGCTTACTGGTGACAAGTTTACTGTCAGCTGCAGGGAGGAAACAGTATGATCATACATAGCACTATTGATCACCTAGGAAAATGATGCCAATGAATTACCCATTAAACAATAAGACTATGGCTTCTAGAAAATTACCTAGCAAATTATAAATCTTATCTTTAGAGGGAAAACTACTTAAAAATGCTTTATAAAGATCTGAAATAAGGTCTAAGTTAGTTTTATTCTGTGTATATGAGACTTTCTATCCACGAGCATATATAGTATGAGTGTATCCTAGGATACCTAGTAGTCTTAAAAATGTTAATTTTTCCGGATTAGTCTATATGTTCAATTGGGTTTCAATTAAAATCTCAACCAAAGTTTCTGGACACTTTGAAAACTAACTCTGATCTATAAGGCCTCGGAAAAGGTTAAGAATCCTAGGAGAAATTGGAGCAAGAAGATGGCGTGCAGGCCACTTCATAAAGGTGTAACTATTGTAATGGTGGTGCCCTCAGCCTCCACCTCAGATCCTTCAGCCTTCTGGTGCACACCCCTCAGCCTCCACCTCAGATCCTTCAGCCTTCTGGTGCACACCCCTCAGCCTCCACCTCAGATCCTTCAGCCTTCTGGTGTGGACTCCTTAGCCTTCTGTCACAGACCCTTTGACCTCCTGATATGGACTTGCATGGTCTCTGCAGTGAGCTCCAGGTCTTGGGCTGAATCCTTCAGTCAGTGTGCAGAAGCCCTCTGCACCCTTCCTCGTCCAGCTGTGAGTGACCATCGTAAGCTGGTCTTGCAATTTTTACCCCTTCGTACATCCTGTGTTATGTCTGTTTCTCTAGTGAAACACGGACATGGATAAAACGATGAAGAATGTGGATTTCTGTGGGAACCAACCAAGAATTCAGCAGAACAGAAAAGAAAACCTATGTCATATTGGGAAGCTTTCTGGGTGAGAGCAGAAACAACACAATTGGTGGGCTTATTCATTAATGATACTTATAAAGTTGCCTCTTTGGAGAGAAATAATGTTAAATCTCATTTAACTTCAGACCCAGGGGTGAGATCCAGGTCAGTAAGTCTGTAAAGGTGAAAGATAAAATTATAAAGCAAATAAAGGAAAATGTAAGGAAGAATATCTTAGTGAGTTTTGAACAAAAATAATTTATTTAAAAAGAGACCAAAATAAAAACTGCAAGTGGAAAAAAATAGATTTATTATATCAAAACTAAAGATTTCTATAAAGGACAGCAAAGATAAATTAATGAATAATAGGTCAGATGAAGATATTTGCAATGTTCACTGCCAACAAGTAATCAATATATAGACTATTAAAAATCAGAAAGAACAATATTGTAAACCCAACAGGAAATGGATAAAGGGTATATTGATATTTTACAGAAGGAGAAAACTGAATGGTTAATAATCATTGAATAAATGTTTTATTTTCCTAGAAATGAAGATTACAAAGTAAAATAACTGTAAGGACTTTGAACCTATATAGATAGAAAAAAAATTAGAAAATGGATTAACTTCTGGTAAAGTATGAATAATAAAAAAACTTTCAAGCACTGTTGCACTTTCAGCTGGTTATAAATATGATAGCAGCTACATAATATTAAACATGGGATATCTTTGATGAGAAAGCCAATTCCTAATTATACTTATCAGGAGAAGTTTTACACAAACCCAGGTAAGATAGAATAATAGAAGAAATGTGTACAAAAATGTTAATTGAATCACTGTTTGCTTTATCACAGAATTAGAAGTATGATGGAGTTAAAAGAGAATTGAGGAATAAACTATGGGTTCATATATACTGTGCTGCAACCAGAATTAGCAAACCAGACTTTACATATGGCAATTGAGAGATCTCAGAACACAGAGTGAGTAAACCTAACAAGAAGAGGGATTAGAAATTATTTCACAGGATTATTTATGTAGAACAACACTATGTATGCAGCAAAATGTTGCATAGCTACATGTTGGAAGTGGGCTACTTGTTCATCAGCAAATGAGTGGAAAAAGAAAATTATGTATACACAGTGGGATACTGCTCTGCAGGAAAGGGTGACAGTGGTCGCTTGTAGGAAAACGGTTGGGCCTTGAGACCAAATGTTAAATGGAATAAATTGGACACTCAGCGTAAGCATTGCATGGTTTGAATATATATTTATATTCAAAATATAAATAAAATGCAAAGTAAATGCTAATCAGAAATAGAGAGATAGATCTTTTGTAAATGGGAAAGGGATCAAGAGATGGAGTGGGAGAAATTGAGGGGAAGGAAAGGAGATGAAAAAGAATTAAGATGTATTAAGCACATGTACCAACTCCCCACGATGAATATAATCATTATATACTGTGAACATGTACTGTAATTAATATTAAAAATTGAAAATACAGCACATATATAAATATACGGATAATTTATTAGAAATATATGTAAATTTACTATAACAAAATACATGCACATGGAGAAAAGTAGTAATAATAAAGGCCAAAGAGTAGAAAACAATAAAATAAGAAACACAGACCTTATCTGAATAGAGACTTTTAAAAAAAGATTTAAGAACTATTGCTTTCCAATTAATGCACCTGAGGTCTGAATAGAAATGCAAAATAAAAACAGCAAAAATCTTAAAGACATAAAACATGTTCTTAAAATAAAGGAATGCTTAAGTCCACAAATTAAATGGCATTTTGTATCACAAAAGTAAAAGAAAAAATATTCTTCAAATATCCTCATAATTGTACTGAGCTGGGCAGAGGCTGGACTCTGAGAATCCAAATGAACAAATCAAAACAGATGGTTTCAGGCTTAGTAGCTACTAAGTCTGCAAGAAGATAATGGAGAAATGAGGGAGCTTGACTTGGGGAAAGAAGATAAAAGAATAGTAGGTGAATCTTACAAATCAAATGATAAATATTTTAGCACACAATTATTTAAAACCAATAAGGACATAAAATAATGACTTATTCAACTAAAGTTAGGGAGAGATGAGGAGATGAGGTGGAGCCATGGTGATATGGACTGTTGACCTTTCGTGGTGGGGAATCTGCAGAAGTCTAACACCCTGAAAATCAACATGGTGAGCCGGGATTTACATTATTGCTCAGAGCTAAAATACTGGTCACTGGAAAAACTAAAATCAAACCACGTTCACAAGCACGTGGGAAAACAGGAAGTTGTGGTTAGATGGTGGAATTTCAGAAGCGGTGCCTACTTTTCTGGTCTGCAAAATAAGGAAAAGAGTGCATTTAACCTTCTTATAGTCTATAGGGAAGTTGCAATTGTTTCCCAAGGGGAGTGATTCTGAGTCTGCCTACAAAATGCAATGTCTTCTCTGATTTGAGGGTATTTTGCTGTGTAGCAGACAGACAGCCCCAGCCAGTCCCAGAACAGTAATGTCGGGAGGCAGGTGTTTCAAAGACCAAAGTAATCATGTTTTCTTCTGGGACAGCAGCATAAGGTAAAATGAAAGGTCTGTAAGAGATAAAATAGAAAGCTCTTCGGATGCTTATAGATTTGGATATTTCTATTCATTAAAGGTTTTCTCAGACAGACTGTTCGTATAAATAGAATGCTAGACTGGTGAGCTACGGCGTAGTATATTCAGTGAGTTTGGGAAATAAAATCCTTACTTGGAATTCTTTTTTTGGTTGCTTTGGGATTAAAGTTGCCAGATCAAAAACAAGATACCCAGTTGTATTTGTCTTTCAGATAAACACGAATACTTTCCCAGTTTATGTTCCATGGAATATTTAGGGAATACTTAAATTAAAAATATTGATTGTTTACCTGAAATTCAGATTTAAGTGAGTGTTCTGTACTATTATTTATTAACTATGACAACGTTATTTGGAATAAAAAAGAAATTGTTAAGAGAGACAAAAAGAGATACTCTCTTTAAAGAACATGCTCAAAATTGTGGAGAAATATATTTTGAGAATATATTTCTGTTTTTTCTTTAATCAGACTGATACATTTTAGATATACATAATAATCACATTCATCATAGAGAATTTGTACCTGTGCATGGTATAACTCAATTCTGTTTTTTTTTTTTTTTCTGTTCCCTTACCCTCACTTCAACCCCTTGTCCAAGAATATACTTCTTGGAAACCAGAGATTTATACTGCATTAACATGTAATCATCCAGAGTAGCTCTGGTGAAATGAGTCACAGCCTGATATTTCTTTGTTCAAACCTTTCTGAAACATCCTCTTAGCTACAAACAAAACCCTCATTCTTTGGAAGGTGCAAGGCCTGGGTGGCCACTATCCTTGGCTCTCTAACTTCTCTCTCCCACTGGCCCCTTTCCTGCCAGTGTGAATCTCCAGTGAGTTCTTAAGAGCACCGGTGCACTCCTGCCCCAGGACCTCCTTGGACTCAGGCAAACGTCACACTGTCCCTGAGGTCTTCTCTCCTAAACTATAACCTGACCTTTTCCTCTCTCTCTCTCCCCACCCATGCCTGTCCCTAAACCGTGGACACACCCATGGCTTTCATCTCCCCCAAATATTACCCTCCACTCATGTCCTCCACACCCATAGCACCTACATTGCACACCCTTATCACTCACACTCATGGATCTATACACGCAACGCTGCTCACCTACCACACACGCACCACACACACACATGCACTGCACACCACATGCCCCACACTGTATATTAAACCCACACAAAGAAGCACAGATTAGACACACATACAGGGACACATACTACATGTACCTCACTCCCTCTTCTGCTCAGCAGGCACAGGGTCTCTCACATTGTATTTTTTACTTCTTTGCTTTGCTCAGGGATGTTTTAGCTCGAGAAAGTGAGCAGCATGAGGATTGTTTGTTTGTCTAACCTGTTTGCTCTGTGCCTGGTCCAATATCTATTTATGGAATGAATGAAATAAGTGGCAATGTTTTTACATATAAGAATGGAAGAAGACCTTGTTCCCTGAGCTTTTCAGCAGTTCCGTTAGAATTCACAGTAGCAAAGTGTTGGGCAGGAAGCTGAGTGATTCCTGGTCCAGTGGAATATGCCAGTCTGCTGACCTGCTGTCTTGTTTTATTGTTTATAAGCATGTTCTATGGAACAGTGGTCACTGGAGAAGTTCGAAAGCATATGTAGTGCACACAACGCAAAGACTGAGAAGTCTTTAATAAAATGCGATTGACATGACATTCCACAATCTTATAAATCACAGATCATTTCTCCCCCGCAAAACACCCACTCAAAATCCCTAGAACCAGTATCAGTGGAATGTGCTTTAGGAAACAGTATTTTATCCTATGAGAATCCATTGTAGTTAAAATGCTTTGGTACTGCAGGAATGCAGTTAATACAGGAAGACTGCTGATTACTGTGAAACTTACCACACTAATGTCTGAATCCAGACCGAGGACTGAGATTTGGGTATCACTTTACTAAATCACAGTTTGAAATCAGAGCATGTTTCAGATGCTTTAACTAATATTGGTCCTTTCAAAGGGCATGGAAACAGAGTGGAAAAATTAGCCTAAGACCGTGTAGAATACCTTCGACAAAGGAAAGAGTTGTGGCTGTACTTTACTTTTAACAAATGCATGTCACCTCCTGCATGGTTTTTTTTCAGGTGAAGAGGAAGACCAGAACAAAGTCTTGTTGCAGTGACTGAAACTGCAGTTATGGGGCCTGCCAAGACCTGAGGTGGGGTAGACCAGAAGGAGGAGTAGAGGGCTGGGGTTCAGTGGGGAGCCTCTGGGTGTTGTGTGCAAGTGCCAGGGTATTGGAGGTTGAGTACCAGCCACCTGACCGGACGCAGAACGAAGCAGGATGTGGACCCCCTGCCCTTGGTGGCATGCTCAGAACACTGTGTTCAAAGCGAGGGAGAAAGTAGGACAAGGAGACCACTGGTGAGAGGTGAGAGGATACACTGGTTCCAGTGAAGACAGAGCCAACAGAATTTGCTGAGGTGTTGGCTGTGAAGTTTAATAGAGAAAAAACAAAGGTGACCTAGGTTTGGAAATCATGCAATTTTATTTCCTGGAAGAGAAACCTGGGCAGAGGCATATTTGGGAGGATGAATAGTGGTGGATCACGAGTCACAATTAGGATTATCAGTTATTCAGGCAGACGGTGGGTAGAGATGTAGAATGTGTATGTGTTTTAAAACAGGAGCATAAATTCCTTTTACTATCTGATATTTTGGAGAAGTTTAATAAGTGCAGTTGTATGTCACATTCATTTGCCTAGAAAATCATATTCAAAAGACTCATAGTCCCTATCTTGTGTGTCTTTGTTTAGACCAAAGCCAACAGTTTAGTGTTTGCACATGGGACTCGTGATGAACTAACCCTTTTACCTCTTGCTAATCTCCCTCCCCTCAAACACCAACAGGGCAATAAGAACTACTATAATGCAGAGCTTTTATTCCAGTGAAATTAGGTAGGTACAGAGAATATTCCTCAAGGATTCAACTAACAGCCTTGGAAAGTGATAGTCCTCTGCATGGTCCAAATCCACTGCTTCTTGGGAGTTGTTAGTTGAATACTTGGTTATTATGTTTGACACATTACACTTGGAGGAAGAGAATTTCTGTAACAGTGTCTATATATCTATTACCATGTGGATTTCTTATCTAAGAAACAGTGAGCCCTGGGAGCATAGTAAGAGATAAAGAGATATGGATATGTGCATTATTTTTAAATGGAGATGCATTATAATTTATTTAACACTTCCACTGAGTCAAAAGAGACACCAAGGGTCTTGGAGAATCTCAGGTCCTATAAACATCCACGTTAGTAAATTAGCAAGTCTCTGAAGGGCTGGAGAAAGTTGAGGTAAGACGACATCAGGTATTAGCAAGGGTGGCCACCTGTCTCTAACGCCTCTGAAACAAGTTTGGGCACAAGTGAGAGTATCTTTTACTTTAAACTAAAATTTTAAAACTTTACCTTCTCCACATAAACCCTACCCTTCTTTTCTTTTTCGGAAATGTGCAAAACTATTGATTAAACTATTTGTCTTAGAATACATTTTTAGTGAATTTTTGAATTATAACTTTGAATTCAAAATACTTATTCCATATATTTAGGGAAGGCTTTTTTTTTTCCTTTTTTTTTTTTTTCTGAATATGAGGTTGGAGAGGTGAGGCCAGGACTCAGTTTTACCATTCCTGCCTCCTCTGCTGCTCTCCCTCCAAAGCAAAAACAACACAGAATATTTTTGCACCTGGGATCAATTTTTAGTTGAAGTCTAGTTCTGAAATAAACAAGGGGCAGTTTGCTTCTACTCCGAAAAATTTGGTGAAGGTTATCAGTGGTTGAAGCCAAGCCATATTATACATGGTTATTCAATTGATAGAAATGGTCTCCATTAAAATTTTTTCTGTGGGCTGCTAATTGCTATTTTCAGCCTACAATTTCTTGCAGATGATTTGTTTGAAACCATGATTGTGGCTTCTGCTAAATCCTTTGAAATTCAGCCCTTTAATCCTATGCTGCACAAATTGTTTTAAAAGTATCAGTTTAATTAAGCAAATTGATGCAAATGTCACTTGGCAAGACCGAATTCTTCTTGTCTAATGGTCACTCTTTGTTCACATCATAACTTTAATTAAATTCATGGATCCTGACATGCACAGAGAAACATGCCGAAGTCATCCAGAGCATCAGTGTCCATGAAATTGAAGTGTGTCCAGGTTTCATGGTATAGTAGCGATGCCCTGGGCTTTCCAGCTTTAAAGTGTCACTGATGAGGTGTGGGTTTTGTTTGTTAAGTCATGGTGTAAAGTTTGTATTTCTGTAAATGAAAGTTGTCCACTGATTTACAGCTAATGGTTAGAGTGATATGCTGAGAAATTATCACAGTAGCATCTTTTTTTTTTTTTTTTTTTTGTACCAGGGCTTGAACTCACAACTGCATGCTTGCAAGGCAGGCGCTTATGCCGCTGAGCTAAATCCCAGCCCCTACAGTAGCATCTTTTATATCCAGTCAGTGTATTCTCATCTTAGATATTGTGTTTTTTTTGTCTTCAAAAGTACTATTTTTTAGAATTTTATTTCTCACTAAATTATATTCTTGTTTTTCTCTAGATTCTAGAAGATAATAAAAATAATAATAATTACTATTTTAGTAACCTTTCCTGCAAATTCAGTCACCTCTTGCCATTTCTGGGTCTGTTTCTAAATTAATTGATCTCCCAGTTTTAAATCACATTTTTCTGCCCCTTTTTTGGCCTGGAAATGTTGATTGCATGTTGTGTACTACTGGTCACTGTAGACTGTTAGGTACTGGATTTGGTTGTGTTTCTTTAAATAGTGTTGGGCTGGGTTCTGGAACTCAGTTACTTATAACCATTTGGATTCTTTCACATCTGGGCTTTAGGCTTTGTTGAGGGAGAGCCTGGAAATACCTTTTGCCCGGGGCTAACTTAGTCCTGGCGCCTATGGCAGGGCCTTCTGAAGATGTTACCCAGATTTTCAGAAGTCTTTCTATACTGGCTACTAGAGACACAGAATCTTCCGACACTTCTGCTTTCTAATGCTTTCTCTGCCTCAGACAGCTTCCTTTTGTGCAGGGACTGGTGCCCACCTGAAGAGGGATTTAAGTCTGCAGGTCTGGGGAGCTCTGTCTAGGCAGTGCCCTCTTTTGCGATGCTGCTCTGGAAACTCCACTCAGCCTCTCTGGACTCATGTCACTGTCTTCCCAATTGCACCAAGCTCTCGTTCTCAGACTCCTATCCTAGAGTTTGGGACGCGCCTTCTGCCATGTGTCATAACCCTGCCTGAACTGTTTCGCACAGCCTGAGCATAGTTCTTCATTGTGTTTTGTGGTTTTCTAGTTGTTAAGGTGGAAAGGCAAGTCTGACTCTTGACATCTGTGACCAGAGGAAAAGGTGCGTGCCTTGGGTTTGATAACCTGCTTCACATACTAAAGTGATGCACTAGGAAGCAAGTCCACAAAGGTTCAGTGAGCACATACAGAGTCACACACAGTAAGCACTCTGAGGAATTAAAAAAGAATCAAAGCTGTGTGTATTCCCCTAACAATGCATTCAAACAAATAGGAACCAAGAGGTGTCACAAGCATAAGAGCGACAAAACATCAGGTGTTAAAGATGAAGAAAGGCAGGCAGGAATAAGGAGAGAGCCCAGCAAGCATGATTAAGAGAATGAGAAGACGGTGTAGACAGAGGTGTGGGAAGCTATCGGGTTCAAGGAGCGGCCAAAGCAGGGCAGGGAAAGCAGTCCAGAACCAGGACGGGGAGCGGCTGTCTTGGGGTTGAGCTTGATGCCTGCCTCTTTCGTTTGCATTTTATACTTAGGAGGAGCATTCAGTTTATTTTTAGTGCTTTCTATTAACCATCTTCATAATAATGTACATGTTCTAAAAAATCTGTTTTGGAATTTATGTTAGGCTGAGTTGTGGCTCCAATCTCCAGAACAGTGAATATTAATTTTCTTGTGGCAAAAGATGCTCTGCAGGTATGGTTAGGCAAAGGCTCTCGAGACAGGGGATTTCCAGGTGGGCCTCTTGTACACACTTGGGTAAGAGCATGGAAGGAGTCTTCAGAGACAGAGGAAAAGATGATGGTGGAAATAGGTTTGGGGTGATGCGCTGGAAGATGAAAAAATGGGCCACAAACCGAGCAATGCAGGCGGCCACTGGAAACTGCTCACTGCAAGAAAACCAGTCCAGAACCTCCAGGAAGAAGCAGCCGTGAGGGCCCCTTGTGTTTAGAACAGTGGAACTGGACTTGGAATTCTGACACTCAGAACTATAAGATATTAAAATTATGTGTCTTTAACCCATTAAATTTGTAGTGATTTATTATAGCATGAACAGGAAACTAAATATATATTCAAAATAGCCAATTAAATTTTCTGTTGGGTAACTTTTTGTTATTACCTAAATAGAAACAGAAGAAAAGAGGGTGAGGAAAGAACATAGGAAGTTAATTGTAGTGTGCTTTTTACATATTGTGATGCTTTCTCTAAGTATGGTTTAGATTTTCTGCACAGAATGTATGATTAGGCACAAAAGAAGATAAGGAAGTTACTGATACATGTTGCTTACTTTTTAGCTCTGTGACTCTAAGCACTGTTTAAAGTTAGGATACATCGTTTAAAATCAATAATCATTATTATGCGAGACAAAGTAATAATGATATAGTTAAATGATATTGTTGAGTATTCTGATGGCTTAACATAAGTATTTTAGTCATCACCAAACACTATGCGTGGGGATTACTATTTTGTTCAGTTTGGGGACATAGAGACTGAGGTTAGAAGAGTTAAGTACCTCATTCAGTAAGAACTGTTAGTGCTGTTGTCATCTCCTAGGTCCCCTGGCTCAAGAGCCCTGACAAAGATGCAGTTATAAATCCATCTCTGGTCTTGCTGTTTATTGATAGTCTCTGAGGACAAGATAAATGATCATGGGTAATCCCAGTGGGACCAGTGGGTTCCCCCTGGTTTAGTAGGCAAATCTGTTTTCTGAAATGGTGGGGAATTTTATGAAGTCTGTGGCTAGGAATCACGATATTAAATTATATGGAGCAAGTTGCCTCGTTACATGAATTAAAAGAGGATTCAAATCAGATGGACAACTCGTTCTAGCTGCCGTACTTGTAGACTAGGTGAAAGGACTTAATGATGCCTGACTACCTTTCCTGCTATTTAAGTGGTTATACAACCATGTGGATGGTGTTATCCAATAGAATTATAATGTGAACCACAGGTATGAACTACACATATCACTGAAAAAATTGCTAGTAGTCATGTGACAAAAAAGATAGCATTGAAAATTAAGTCAGTATAACAAAATGTTAGCAGTTGAGCATCCATTTATGGATGATATGACTTCTTTATTTATTCATACAATGTCCTTGAAATACAGTGTAGATTTTATGCTTGTCAACTTCACATCTGAGTTTGACTCAGGTATGTTTCAATGGCTACAGAGATGGCTCCATGTGCCGAGGCCATTGTGCTGGACTGTGTAGATATAAAATGTACTGTACATAGGTTTTCTGATACCATGGGATCCTCTGACTCCTGAGTTAAAGGGAGCTAGAAATCCTTCCTCAAGAAGTTCTACAAGAAATAAGATACAGGTGCTAAAATACGCTTTGTTGGCTCCCATCTTGCCCTTGAAGGATCTACTCTAGGTTACTGGTGCTGAGGGCCCCCCAAATCATCTGCTCCTCTAATGGCTGATTCCTGTATTTTTTTCCTTTTTCCAATAAAGGTCACTAGAGGGACAGGCTGAAGAGAGGAGGAGGATGCCCCAGGGGTAGCTATGAACAGCTTTCTTTTCTGAGCACACCTGACCCACATGTATGCCCACCCTCAGGGACCTTGGCTCCCGTTCTGAAGGCCTGCCTTTCCCCAGGAAGCAGCAACCCAAGGCATTACCTGGCTGGTCACCAAATCCCACCCCAAGCTTCTCAGTGCTGAAGCTTGGTTTCTGCAGACCTAAAGACAGGAAGCCCCTTTTTCACAGGTCCTCTCTCTGCATCAGTTCAGTCCTTCACTATTTTATTCCTAGTACTTATGCAATGAGTTCTATTGTACTTATGAAATAAGCCTTTTATTAAATTCCTTCTGTTGAATCACCTAGCATGGTTACTGATATTTGGAAGGACCTATATTCTTCCAGGATGAAGAGTTAGTTTTGTGAGTAGAGTAAAAGTGTTCCTGAAAGGGGAGCCCCCTCTCCTTCTATATGGGGAGATTGAATTCAGGGTCTTAAATATGGATAAAAAACTATTTTAGTGTAGCCAAATTCTGGAAAAATTTTACAGGGACTCTCTGGCTTGACAGGTGGAAAGTAAATTGGTATAAAGCAAGATGACAACAGGAGGTTAACTAGTAGTTGCCTCCTAACTTCCATCCATGTGCTTGAGAGGAGCACCCGGGTTATTGCTCAGTACCTGCCCTTCCTTCTCCACACTTTCATCTACTAGCATCTCTCCCTAGAAAGATCTTTTCAACAATTCGAACTTAGTCTGATTGAGGTTCGATATAGCACTGGTTGTGTAAAAAAATGTTTCTCCAGAGATTCTACCGTGCACCCAGCCTGGGTCCTAGATCTGAGGTCTTCATACCTTACCCTGCTTCAGAGTCATGAGGATGGCTTGGTAACCACACATTGCTGGGCTTTACACCCAGAGATTCTGATGCAGTTGTTCTCAGTGGAGCCTGGAAATTCGCCTTCCTGGTAAATTCCAGGGACCACTCTTTGAGAACCGTTGGCCTGGGCAGTTATCATATACAGTATGTGGCCGTGATAGCCTCTTCCCTAGTCCCCTCCTTCCACTGTCACCTCCCTGAAGCTTATTTCTTCAATATATTTGGCAGTGAGGTCTCAGTAAAACAAATACCATGAACTTCTGTGTCCCTCGGGTTGTCCTATTTCAAACTCTGCAGGGGCTTCCAGAAAACGGAAAACCATTTTTCAGGCTCCTCTGTCAGAGGAATCTGGCCCTGCCTACTGCTTAGGGTCCATTTTAAAGCTCACCCCCTGGCCAGTCCTCTCCCACCCACGGGCCTGCCTTCTGGCTGTTGTCTCCTGCAGACTCTTCCTGGATTGCACTTTTCCAGGGTCTGGCAAAAAGGAGGGTTTGGATTGACAAATAGATAGTGGAGTAAGTATATGAAAGTGTACAGAAGTGTAACGGTCCTTTCAAAGTTTTTCCCACCCCTTCATTTATGATGAATAATATTTTTTTCCAGTTAAGGAAGTGCTGATATATTATTTTATACCTGTAATCTTAATACTAAACATATAGATTAACTCTTCTGTGGGCCCGGTGTAAAGACAGGAGCCTGAGACACAATGCATTTGAGATAGGTGCTATTATTACTGTTTTATAGATGAGAAAGCTGAGCATTAGCAAGGATAAGTCATTTACCAAATTGCCTCACAGAGGACTGCAGCCTCTGCTAGCTGATTCCAGAGCTAGATCCAGGCCTTTGATACTTATATAAAATAGCATACCTGAGACAAGTGACATGGTATATTTCCTTCTGTAAATCCTAAATGAATTAAAAGTGTTTCCAATGCATTAGCTCAAAGTAATCTTGCAACACTCATACCAAATATCATTTCTTCATAGTTTGAGCAATTCTCATTCTGTTTTGATGGGAGCAGGACACTCAATCCTCATTAAGACCAGGCTGCATTTTGCATTAACTGTCTGTCATGTCTTCACCTTGGCTTATGACATCATTAGTGTTGTTTCAATGAAGCATTAGTTAGTGGAAGTGCTTTTAAAAATCATCCCTGAAGCATTTAAACTAAAGCATTTAAAAATAATTTACTCAACTTCAGAGAGGCCCAACCATCAAATACAAAACTGGCAATTAATGCCCATCGTATGAATAGTACTGAAATGATTTGAGGTTCCCATGAGAAGAAATTTGAAGTGGGCACATTTGGTACCAGGTGTTTGAGTAAAGGATGTTATTTGTCTTGAGATGTAATTGGGGTCAGCTACACAATAGAGGTTTAAACTTTATGCATCAGCTGTTATTATTGGGCCAACCACAATGCCTTTCACCCAACTCCGGTTCTATTACCATAGCTAATAATCGTCCTCTTCCTGGGAGTTATCAGTAAGATTATAGCTATTGTCAGAATCTGTTAGCCAAAAATCACCGACTCAGGATTTGAAGTCAAGCGGCTGCAGAGTTTATGTCATCAGCAGAACTCTTAATAAAGCAGCTTATGCGCATGCATGTATGTGCGAGTGAATTAAAGTAACATGTGAGTGTTTGTATGTTAAGTTGCATGCAGTCACACAATTTTTGTGGGTTACCTAAGGGGTTGTTTGACTATATGTAGATTAGAAATTCCTTTATCAAAAGACGCTATGTAAATTGATTACCATCTTCTACTAGAAAATGCAGTATAAAGAAACTCTGTAGTTCAAAAATTAGAAGCTAAAAATAAGATTATTCCATTAAAATATATGTATTACTTTTCCATCCCTGAAGATAAGACGTGTGAAATTTATACAGAAACAGTGACTAATAACTGAGATCTAAAACTGAAAAATTGTAAATCTGACCTTTTTAAAAAAGAAAATAGCATGCAATTATATCAATATTTTTTTCACTTACTCATTCTGAACTATTTCATCAATTTTAGCATTCTAACATAATACAAAAATCTTGAATGTATTTATTACACATCATTTTAGTGTATAGAATATAATTGTCATGACACATATTCTTTTATTATATGAGTCATTTTAAACACTTGCTTAAATGCTTATGGTACGTGAATTCCAGTTATGGAAACCTCTCTTTCCAGTGAAGATTATTTTAATGGCTTTTACTTTAAACTAAGTCTTCACCATCTGTTCTTTCTTTTATTCTAAATGCTAAAGGATATCTGTTTAAATGCATCATAAAAGAACTATGTCATGGCTTTAACACCCCTGTCTGGGTCTTGACTCTCAGTGTAAATGTATGTTGGCGATCTCCAAAAACATCTGGAGTAAAACAGCTGTCCATTGACTTCTGATTTGGACTACTTCCCAGGGAAGACAAGAAATCATTTCTAAATGAACGTGCAACAGACTAACACCCCTCCTCTTCTTCCCTGACTAAAGTGGACTGTCACCATTACAATAGTAAAGAAATGGCAATTTTAATTCAAAGCTACTGAGGCTTTACGAGTAAACTGAGGTTTTATTCTCAGGCAAAGTTTCCTTTCCCTCAAGATTTTCTAAACTATTAGCACTTGAAAATTTTATTTACTGATTAATTGCATTTTTTTTTTTTTTTTTGCCAAACCCCAGAAACACCATTTTTGGCCTGGTGTGGACAGTCACAGTTGCTGCAGGAAGTTTGAAATGACTGAGAAATCTCAAGGGAAGGGAGAATCCAAGAACATGACAGTGTCATCAAGGGCTCACTGTAAAAACTTGGAAAGTGTTTCCAGAAAGACCCTGAGAGGCGGGACTCAGCCTGTCTGCAGTGAGCGCCAGGACACACTCTGGTTTCTTTGTTCTTTCTGTGCTGTGGAATCACCGGCTAAGGTTGCAGGTGTGAGCTGTAATGTATTTTTCAATCCTACCTTGTTACCAGTTGTCTACAAGTGGTGTGGACCTCTGATTGTTATTACTTAGCTGGTTTTTTGTCTTGTTTTTGGTACTGGGAATTGAACTGGGACCTTGCACTTGCCAGGCAGGCACTGTGCCGCTGAGCTACACCCGTGGCCCAAGTTTTTTTTGCCTTTTGTAGGTTGACCTTGCTTACAGATGCTAGCTATTCTAAAACATAAACTTTAGAACAGACATTAAAAATTCAAATGTCTTCAGAGACAGGTAGGAAATTAAATGAGTGAAACTGAATGTAGAAGAAAAATTGCGAGAAACATAATTGAGTTTTAAAAATTTTCACTCAACTGTTGTTTAAACATCAACATACTATGTACACATTTACACAAAGTATGATGTTTAACAAAGAATTGAAAATCTTATATTTTACTTCTAGATGAAGATTTGAAAGTCAAGTCTCTTGTTTTTACATTGTGATCATATGTAGAATTAGGTTTTGAGTCTTTTAGAAGAGAAATAGATTTCGATTAATTTGATTTTATATTGGACAGGCTGCTATGCACAAAGGCAGGTACTTAAGCACATAGACACAATCTTTGTATATTGATTTTTATCGCTCTGATATAGTTCAGATGTGGTATTTCATCTTATTTGGAGGTTAGTATTTTACTAGAGTTTGACTATTTCCATTTCTACATTTTTCTCCACAATTCAACATTATGGAGAAGACAAAAAAAAACCCCATCAGTTCAGTAACTCAGTGTGGACTTGTAAATTCACAAAATGCTGTGAACAGTATGTAGAAATTTTACTTCTTGTTTTATTCTTAAGAATTGAAAATGTTAGTTCTGCCTAATGGTAGCTTTTTGGCAAACTGTGTCTCCCTCTAGTGATGCTAATTATGATTCTTTTAAAAGCACAATAAAAGTTGACTCCTCTGAAAAGTTGACTCCTCTGTATCCAACCAGAAAACATATTACTAAAAAAAATAACATTAGGTAGTGTTCATTCTATATGATGATTATGTTCACTTTATAAAAGTTTCTAAAAAGCATGGCTCTTCTAATATGTCATTTTGTTAATAAAAGGCAACTTGCGTATTAACTGCCATCGTGGAAGTAGGGAAATCCTGCAACTCTCTGAACCTCAAAGAAGAGAAGCAAGCCAGGCTGGATTCTGAGGCAGGAGGATCACTTGAGCCCAGGAGTTCAAGACCAGGCTGGGCAATATGGCAAGACACTTGTTTAAGAAGAAAGGGTAGAACCAAAGGCTTGTGTCCCACGTGGTGTGCTCTAGCGATGGCGGTTAAACCCCTCCTTCCTTCGTCCCTCACTGCTTACACTCACTTTTCACTCACAAGAACAAGCTCGGACATTCCAAAGCCAAGTGTGTCACAACAAAATCATCTGCAGAAGCACTTCAGAGATTTCCCTGCACTGCTTCCGTCTTCGAATGTTTTTGTGCAGAGTATTAATTTTGGGAACTAAGCACTTAGTCCCCCAGTTTGGGTCCACAGGCCCAGAGGCAAAGGATGTTCCCAGAGGAGAGTCCCCATCAGCCGTGGGTCCTCCCCAAACATCCAGGGAGCCACATCTCCTGAGCTGCTGCTACCTAGGACAAGTTACCGACAGCTTTAATCTGCTGCTTTGCACATGAAGGAAGTCAGTTGCAAAGGCAAATGCACAGCAACTAAGTCAGTGGTGGCCCCCTTCCTGGCTGCGGGAGAGGGGCTGTAGTTGGTGGAGTGGCCGGCAGGGAGAACCCCTGAGGTTCCAGTACAGTTTTGGGATTCCTCATCGGGCTCAGCACCACAAAGCTGATCCTGAAAGGTACCCGCATGGACTCCACAGAAGGGCAACTCAGAAGCGTGAGGAAGACACCAGCACGAGCAGTCAGTGGTTGGGGAGTCCCCAGACCCTCAGCACCCCCCCTCTGCCAGCTTCTTATAGGCTACCTGGAAGGTAGCTACTTTTGGGAAGAGAAGTCGTTAAGTAAGTGTACTTTTTCTTATTTTGAAGGAGTGTATTGTTCAGTGTTCTCCCCAAAACCAGAACTAACAGAATTTATCTCTGTAACTCTCACCCCCATCCATTGCTCTAGATTTATTTAAGGAATTAGCTTGGGAACCACAGGGGGCCAGACTGAAAGAAGGGTTGATACTGGACAGAATTCTCTCTGTCCGCGGCGATCTGTGTCCACATTTTCTTTTCTTACAGGAACATCAGCCACATTGGATTAGGACTCATTCTCACAGCCTGTCCCTTAAATACCCTGGTGAACACCCGCTTTCCAAATGCAGCCGCACTCTGAGGCCCCAGAGGTAATGCTACACCTTAGGAATTTTTGAGAGACATAATTCAGACATAACACAACACATGAAATATTTTGCTTTTAAAAAGTGAGGTACATGGGTGCACCCTATAACCTGAGCACTCTGGTAGGCTGAGGCGAGAGAATCACAAATTCTATCCCAGCCTGGACAATTTAATGACTTAACAAGACCTTGTTTCAAAACAGAAGAGTTTTTAAAAAGGAGTGGGGATAGAGGTCAGTGTGAAGACACTGGATTCAATTCCTAGTAAAACACACACACACACACACACACACACACACACACACACACACACACACACTATAAGCAAAGCACAGTGACTTCCCATTTTGGTTTTAGGATGACTTAATACCTGTGCTTGTACTATGTTAGAGACTTTACAATACCAGGTTTATTTCATAATTGGTTGTTAGTCAGGTGAAATTGTTATGCCCAGCTTTTAGGTGCTGAAAGGTGTTGAACACACACGGGTGAAGGCCTGGCCTCTGGAATGAAGTAGGAAGGGACAGGGAGGGACTGGGCCTGGCAGTTGGGCCCCACACAACGTTGTAGCCAGCAAATCACACCAGGAATTGCTGAACAGCTCTTAAATGCTGCTTCTCAATTTATGGTCAAAATCCTTGGAGCTTTCATGACATTGAAGATTCCTGGATCAAAATTATTGGAAATTGAGGATGAGAGGTGTAACCCATATTTTTAACAGGGACTTTTATGCCAATGAACAGCGGGGGAAGAATGGAGGGAACTAGAATTATTTTGTAAGTTCATCTGATGCTACTTCTTTCAGTTCTTGATCCTGATACCTAATAACCTTTCCTATCCTGTGAGGAGGAACTTTTCTTAGGATTTATTGACTTATTTTGCCAATATTCACCAAGCAGTATGGCGAGGTTCTACGAGATTAGGAAGCTAAGTCAAATGTGGAATTTCTGTTCTAAGACCATATAATATTATGTTGATATTGTTAAGTTTTAAAATATTCTTTCAAACAAGGAATACCTCTACCTGATTATGTTTTTAAAGCCCCTATTTTTCATAAATGTGAGGGCTTTTATTTCCTACTCAGGAATAGTTCCATAAATCATGTATTTTAGTGAACTCTTTTAATTTTCTGGTAGGAAGGTGAATAACATGCATTACTATCTATAAATAATCAAGACTATGTTTTTGAGAGAAGAATAGTAAAAACATGTAGGCCAGCTGCTGCTATTATTCGAGGTTTTGTGTTGCTCTTGGGTTTTTATGAATGTATTGAAGAGTGCAGGTGCATGTATGTTTGTGATCCAGATAAAAATGTTAAACCTATCATTAAAACAGTTCTCTAAAAAAACAAATCCTTTTTATGATGAGTAAAAATAAATCCACTGGTTCCTAATGTTCTTTCTCCAAAAACCGAGTGAGAGAGAGACGATTGCCTTCCACCCATTACCACTGTGTGCCTTTCTGCTGGAGGAGGTCCTGGGACACCCATGTTGGGTGGCAGAGTGCCAGGTCCTGTGTGCGTGGAGGATGTGCTCAGGCTAGTTAGTGATGGTGCCACTTCCAAGGGTCACAAGGCTGTGTAAGCTCCTCTATGGTTTCAGAGTGTTCCAGAATCTGGCAGTTCTGTGAAGTCACTATTTCCTTTCTCCCTTTCCCATTCCTTTAGCCCTTGCTGTCTGCATAATGAAATTAAAGACATGAGTAGACATCAGGGCAATATCAGCTGTCTGTGGCACAAGGACACAGGCTTATTATGCATTAACTACTTTGTTTTTTTCTTTTGAGACAGGGTCTTGACATACATCCTAAGTTGTTCATGAAGTCGCTATCCTTTTTCTTGAGTGTTCTGAGAGCTAGGATTATAGATGTGCATGCCCAGCACATTGACTATTCTTAATGCATAAATTGTTTTCTTCCATGTAGTGTTTGAAGTGTGGTGGTAGTGGGGAGAGGCATGGGAAGGTATGGAGTGGAGTTTTCTTTTCCTAAGATCAGAGACTGTATTAGCTGTGACAAATATTGGGAGATAAATCAATTGAAAAAAGGGTAAAGTTTATTTTGTTTCACAGTATCAGAGTTTTTAGTGTATGGCTCTTGGCCACATTGCTTTGGGCCTGTGGCAAGGTAGCGCATCAGGTTCAGAGCACGTGGGAGATAAAAAGCGTACACTTAATGGTTGAAAACTAGAGAGGAAGAGAAGGAAAAAGGAGGGATTAGGGTCACAATATTCCTCTTCAGTGGCATCTCCCCAGAGAGTTAATTTCCTTCCACTAGGGCCCCACCTTCTGAGGGGTCAGCTACCCCCGGTAATGCCACAGGCTGGTGGCCAAGCTTTTAGCATATGGACATTGGGAAACATTTAAGATGCAGACCACAGCAGAAACTTCCCACAGAAATGGGCTGAGTCTTCCTCCAGCAGAGGTCTCCCTAAAGTGGCAGTGGGCTCAAGGTGTCTAAGCAATACATACTTTTCATATTAAATCAAGACTAATAGTTAGGGGTTTGGTTTTTAGATTTTCTACTTTCCTTGAGAGTGGGTCTTTTAAAGTCATACATATCACTCAATTCCCTCCAGTTACCTGCCTAGTAGGTGGAAAAGGACCTGGATTCTCCCTCTGAGGAATGGGGAGGTTTTCCTACCACAGGTACTGGACTTTCAATTAAGGTCTAGGCTGTTACCCACCTTTAAAGGGAATATTAATGCAAACACAGAAATAAATCCAGAGATGAGGGAGACATAGGCACAGAGATTAGGAGGCTACTGGCTGGACAGAAAGCCCAGCTGTGGCTCTGGGCTCTGGTGGTGAGGATCTTGCTGCCTCCCCTGTGGCTGTTTCCCCTCATGCTTTGGACTTGCTTTCTGGGCTCTTTTTCTCAACCAGATCTTTTCCTTATGCCATGTCCCAGGTCAGGGGAGGGAATCCCACTGCTTCTTGATTACTTATTGCTTTTGCCTCTCAGGTAAATATTATCTCTCCATGGAAGCCCTGGAAAGGTAGAATACTCTTGCTGTTTGTTCCATGGCATGTTATGTTTCTCCTCTTTAAAAATGCATCCAAACATTTTATTTTTTGCATATTTGTCTTGGTCACTTGACTGTAAGCTCTGTGAGTGGGAGAATTTGTCCTTTTTTACCCATGTGCCACAGGACCCCACGCAGTCTAGACCATAGTGCATGCTATGCAAATATTGGCTTACTTGAATTGATGCTGTCTCTCCCCTGTAAACTCTTCATGGCTGGGCTGTCTTGGACTCTGCTAATTTTGAGAAGCATTATTCAACTTACCTTTGTTTTTAATGCTAAATCTGACATTGATATCGATTCTGGGCTGTCCTAAGAGAATCTTGAATAAACACGGTGTTTCACTTTTAGAGAGCAGAATCTGTGTTCTAGAGCTCCAGGGTTCTTTGGATGTGATTTCAGGGCTCAGCAGGGTGAGAGAGGTTAAATTTGCAGGCACTGATATCCCACATTCAGTCTCAGAAGTAGAACCACAAAGAGACTCCAGCCACATGTATTGCCTAACAGGCCCTGCTTTGAGCACTTTACACAAATGAACTAATTTCTTATGGTGATACTAAGTGGGAAGGGGAAACTGAGGCATAGGCCAGACATGTGGTCTGTTCAGCACCACCCGGACAGTAAATGCAGAGCTAGATTTGAAGCCATCAATCTGGTTCCAAGTTGTGCTCTTGATGACTACAGTCTAATGCTTCTGTCTTTTCGTGGCAACTTGGCTCTGGTGTGTTTTGGTTTCACAGTTAACCCTTAAACTCTTTCACTAGAAGGCGTCTGAAGAGCTAAGATCTTCTCAAGCAGCTCGCAATGGAGTTGAGCTTTATTTCCCTGGTCCCGTGATTGAGTCATGAGTTTGGGGGCAGCTTTTGCGTTTGTGTGTAGAGATGTGTAGAGTGACACTCACTTGGCAGGGGGCTTAACTTGGTGAAGAAAGAGGAAGGAACTGAGCCTCCAGGAGCCTCCTGAGTGTGGGCACTGGGCTCCTCTTTTTGGAGGTCAAAGGCTTAAGTCCTCCTGCCAGCTGCAGGATGAGTGTGTCCTCCCCCCTTCCCATACTGGGACCTAAGTCTCCATCTGCCTGAGGAGTCCCCAAGGGCGAGAGCTACAAGGGGGACTGAGTTCCCAGGGAGCAGCAGGAGCCTGGCTGCCTCACTTGAACCATTTAATTGTCTTCTAAATGTCTTTCTTTTCATCATCAATTTGTGTTCTTAAAAGAGTAAGAAGCGCAGTGGACCATCAGGGCCTCTGCACTGCTGTCTTTGATGTAGCTCAGCTGTATGAAGAGAACCAGGAGCATCTGATGAGTCGCCCTCCTGAACTCTGAGGACACCTGCCACCCAACTGTCACCCTGCCTCCAAATGCATGGTCACCTTCCTGCCAAGCATGTGCCCTTACCCTGAGCTCCAGGCTGCTCTTCCTTTCCCTTATTCAATGGCTCTTTCAGGGACCTCACTTAAGAAAGGACACAGGTGATGTTTACTGATGTGTGAACCCCCTTCCCGAAGCGGAAAGGTGGGAAGTAGAGAGACTTTGAAAATTTAATGGCATCAAACTCTACCCAATGATAAATCAACAGAACTGTTTACAGTACTGGGCAGCAGTTCCGCCTGCATTTGCTCTTTAAACTGATTGTTCTTTTTTGAAAATGTTGTGTGCACAGAGCACCTCCCAGTTACCCCACAGCCCGTGACCCCTGGCTTTTATGGTAGAAAGATCTCGGCCTGGGGCTTGGGTCCGGCCGCTTGGCGCTGGGCGCCGATAGGGGGCGCCGCAGAGGAGCCGGGCCGGGCTCGGGGAGCGCAGGGTGGCTGCGCCATCTGTGTCCGGAGGACGCGCCTGGCGCCGCCGCGCGCTCCTCCAGTGCCATCTTCTTCCCTTTTGCAGCTTCCCACTTCCCATCTGTGCCCACCCACTGGTTTCTCAAAGAATTTAAAAAAAAATTGGCAGGATTGGAGGAAAAGACATCAGGAGGATGTGGGCGCGGCGGCACGCTAGGTTCACTTTGTCAGGGACGCTTGGCCAGGGCCACCCGGCCGCTTGCGGTGCCCGTTCCGGAAGCTGCGACCCGGTGTCACCCACGGGGCTGTGCATTTTGCTGCACACACGGGGGAGACCGAAGCGCTCCTTGTACTTTGTAAATTGCCAGCGAACATTTTCTGTCTCTTTTCCTCTTTGCTAGTGCTGCCTGGCCTCCAAAGGGCGTCTTCAGAAAGCTGCTGATCACAGAGGAGGGATCCGAGCAGGGCTGATGATGGCCTGCTTTGCTAGGGCGCAGCTCCTTACAGCCCGGGAGGACCTGCCGGTAAAGGGTAGGTCACCTGCTTGCCTCTGTGTCCCAGAGATCTAAACGTTAGGGATGCGTGTTGGGCCAGGCCTTGCTGTTCAACTCTCTGATTCAAATAAACCGAGTCTTCCAAAGGGAAAAGACCTCACGGCAACCCCTCAATTCTAAGTCGCAGTTATTTCTGAATACAACGCAACCATACGACTGTTTTAAGGTTTTTTTTTTTTATGAGACTTGGTAAAATGGCTGTTTTATTCAGTTATAAACACTTTAAAGCAGCCGGGAATTTGAAAGCTCACAGCACATTTTGCGGAATGCTGGGTAGATTCTGCCATCTTGCTGGAAAGCGCTCACGCTGTTCCTATGATAGCTTCTTACTGACTACACTCTTTGGGTAGGGATGAATTACTGCAAATTCAGTTTCTCCAAAGGCAATAGCTCAAAATAATAGGACCTTGTATACATCCTGTTTTGGTGCTGTGATTTTGAAATAGAGCAAGTGCTGATGGACAAATGGAGGATTTGTAGTCAGGATGACCAAAAGATCTCCTTAAATTTGGCTTTTTCCTCAGTGAGGAGAGAAATCAGGAGGTGGTAAGAACAAACCAAATCAAAATGTTGTCCTCAAGAGGAAACCCTGTGGTGAATGTTTCTTTTACAGGCTCCGTCCTTGGGCACGGCTAGTGGAAATTCTCGGTTTCCTTTATCAATCTTGCCTGGTGCTAGGTGTCAAAGTTAGCTTGTACAAGTGAAGTCCCCATAAGAGCTCCATGAAGGCTGATGGCCTGAAGGGGCTCCTTACTGAATGGGTTAAAGGCTTCCAGTAACAAAGAGAATATATAAATTGTGTGTCATTGACTACATCAAATCACAGCCTCCTGAGGCCTGGGTTTTTATGTCGTGGTCTTTATACACACTCGTTTGTACCCAATATCATCTTGGGGAAGGGTCTTTGTCTAGCTTTTCCTGAATTTTCTTATGCAACTACTGTCTTTGTCCTGAACCTATATATCAGCAGGTAAGATCACCATCCTTTCAGATGTACCTCCAGGTTACCAGTCTTCACTTAGCCAGTAAAATATAGTTGAAAAATGACATGTAGGAAAAAAAATTTCCCATCTGAAAATTTGAAGCAGTAGAAGTTGGATTTTGCGAGTTTGTTTTGGGTAAGCAGCAAGCATATTTCCCTTGGTTGGTTCAGCAACAACATTTCTGTCCCATCATCTAGTTAGGGATGAATGGCATATTGTGATTTCCAAAACTGAGACTGCATATGCTGCACCCAAACTTGCTCAATTTGGGAAGCTCACGAGTAGGCTTGCCTTGGATTTTTTTTTTTTAAATTCCCCTGAGTTTTTCTTTTGGCCAAAAGAGAAATTGTTTCTGTGCCACTCAAAATACTTGAACTCATCTGCATCCCAGAGCAGAGAAGTAGTTAGTGAGACCTTTCTCGGAAATTCAGTGACATGAGGTAGGGGAACAGGAAACAGAAAAGACCATAGAAGCTCTCCTGTCCTTTTTTTCCTGGAAAAAAAGATTGATTTTTGAGCCACAAAGAGAAGCTCCCAAGAGAAAATGCTGGGTATATTTGTGATGTACCTGGAGCTGCTTTGATAAGCTTGTCAAGGTGTTCTTTGATTAATCTTTAATTGCAGACTATAAAATTACGTAAAACCCAGCTTGTGCCTTCTGAATGTAATGTAGATATATCAGGTTCTCTGAAGGAGAAGGAGGCGGAGGAAGGCTTTCATGGGCCAAGTGCCATGTTAGACACTGAAGGAAACCTCAAGGAATATAGAACACATGGTGCCTGTATTCTTCCTGGAGCTTCTAGTCTACCAGAAGAGTCTATCATGCGTAGCTTAAGTGATTGATCCACTGAACAAGCATAGCTCTCGACAGAGCCAAAATACAATTTACTTTTTGTGTTGTTCTTGTAACTTCTATTCAGTGAGACTGGTATCCCCAACCCCTGGAGAATCTCTCTTACCTGTGGGTCCCGTTGACATTCTGATCATTCTCAAATAGGTTTCTGGTCAACTCGAGTCACGGTTTCACTTCTGTACTTAACCTGTCTTGTTTTAAGCAATAGTAAACAACTGACCTAAGCCTCTCTACTGCTCCTCCTGTTTCCCCCAAGGCCTGGCTGCCTGTGGTCTGAGGGAGACTGAGGAGTCCTTTTGAGCTCTGGTTCCTCAATCCCTGTTGCCATCTTGCCATAGCTGTACGCTGTGTGTTGGGGGCTGCGCA
Source organism: Hydrochoerus hydrochaeris (assembly GCA_004027455.1). Lineage (NCBI taxonomy): Eukaryota > Metazoa > Chordata > Mammalia > Rodentia > Hydrochaeridae > Hydrochoerus > Hydrochoerus hydrochaeris. Next base: position 76,150 of record PVLA01006967.1, read on the forward strand.
GGAGGCATAATGCCATGAGCCATGCTAGCCTGACTGGTTGGCGTCCTGTTTTCTGTCCTAGCAGGGGCTTTAAACTCATGCTCTGTAGTGGATTCTCGAGGATTTGAACCTTGGGAATTTCGCAGAAATAAGCCTCATCCTTCCCTTGCTCTGGGGTGGAGGTCTTTTCCTTACTGTCCATTTCCTCAGGTGCACCTTCTTCAGCTCTGGCTATGCTGTGGTACGTGGTCAGCCTCATTCTGCTGAGTGTCTTCTTCCTCTAAGAAGCCCAGTTGAGTATGTCAGAAAGGCTTCCTCTGTGGGTCCCCTGGCACGCATGGTTCTGGGCACCCTCATTTGCCCTCCCCCACCCTCCCACGTGCAGAATCTGCCATCTGCATTTGTATGTACTTTTCTGCATTGCTTCTCACCTGTTTGGTGGTTCCTTGGCCATCTGAAGCAGATTCTGGGATAGGGCTCTATGCGAAGTCCAGTTGGGCCATAGCAGGCTGGCTCCTTCTGCAAGAACACGCCTTGAAGCCCACTGCTGCACCCGAAGCACCCCAGTTCTTTACAGGAACTCAGGGCATGGTGCCTAGATGGTCTCTCCGTGGCCTCTCATTTCTGTCTTGGTATCTTTGTTCTGGCAGTGGAATCTTGGGTATTTTTTACTGTACGGTGGAGATGTGCAGTAAGCTTGGTGTTTTGATTTGAGTATGGGAGCTTCACCTAGGGGTGAGGGGAGGAGGAGAGAAGGAGAAGACAGAAAGACAGGAGAGGAAGGGAGAGGAAGAGGGAGGACCCGACTGTGCTGGAAGCTGGTTTGCAGTACGATGCGGGGGCTGTAGCAGCGCAGCACTGTGAGGGTTATTTCACCTCCCCACCCCTGGTGAGGTACCACACTCAGTAGCACCATAAAAACACAGGGTACTGAACTGCAAGTGGTTTAAATAACTTTTCCAAAGATAGCAATTCATTAAGGAGATGGGGCCTCAACCCAGACTGGCTGACCAGATCCTCTGTTTGTCATTTCAGTAACATTGTGCGTGGCCCGGATGAAAGAGCCTGCTGGGAGAGGGTAACTTTTGATAGAAATTCAGGGAAAAGAAAGGAAGAAACTCGAGGTGCCGAGTAAAAGTGCCCTTGCTCTGCCTCTTCCTTGACTTTCTGGGCTGTGCCTCTCACTCTGTTTACAACAGACCCTTGTGGGACGTCCTGAGCCTGTGCCACTTGGTGCTGGCACCGTGGCCATCACCGGACCACTGGGGATGTGACTGTGCCTCGGGACATGAGCCCGCTTGTTCGCTCACTCTCAGTGAAAAGAGTTTTGAAGCGAGTTCTGAATAGACAGCATTTTCTTTGTGCGGTTGGTAAATAACACAGAGCAAAGTTAGCAAGTTGCAGCGCTTCTGTGTTCTGATTCTATGGAACCTTTTTGTAGGGAGAAGGGCAGGATGTTTTTAACAGAATGTGACCTCACAGGAATACTAGAGGTAAGGAGCAAAAACTGATGGAGATAACTGTGTATGTTACATCTTGGAAAACATGGCTTTTACAAAAGCTACAAAAGGAGAGAAAGTTTCTGGCATTGTGCTCCACAAAAACCGATATCTGGCAGTGTTTTACAAGGTGCCATTCACACTGATTCAGCACTTGTTTAGATCTGATTATAAATCAGTGGTTTTCTTATGATACTTTTCGTGTGTGCACTTTTTTCTTCTTTAGAAGATAATAAAATGTCTGAACGGGGCAGTGTGGAGAAACCCTAGGAGAAATAGCATAAGAGCGTTTTGGAACATATCCAGGAAGAGATAACTTCTGGCATACCTGTAGACATTCACCAGGCAAAGGTAAGGAAGAAAATCTTGTCAAAAGTAAATTTAGGTTACTTTATTACATCACACACTGATTTGAACCTTGAGAGGAGAAAGCACATCAGTGATTTTGCAGGAATGGTCCGGCAGCCCTGTGTCAACTGAGCTTCTAGAGTTGCTTCTAATGCTTTCTTTAGAGGAACTGAGGACATATTAATGGAGTGCTGAGGACCTGACAGATTATGATATTTAACAGGCACTTTTGCTAAAATGTCAATATGTTTAATACTGCAAATGTTACTTGTTCAGAGTGGAATTTCTTTTAGGTTTATATTTGCACTGGGACTGACTCATTTTCTATTTAGAATTATTTTTTAAAAAACCACTTTGCATGGTGCTCAGATGAGAAGTACATCTGTTGCTTACATATAATAAGCATCGAATATGAAGATATGTTGAGTACTTGAGCCGTTTGTTTGTCGCTATAGGAGACCTGCAACATATGCATGCTGTATGTCTCTTTCCTGGAATAGAGGCACTAAGAAGTCAAATTTTATGATTTTTTTTCCTCAAGCAATAAGATGTGTCTTTTAATCTTGAGCTAACTTATCTCAGTGAAAGTGAATATTGTTTAGAATTGTCGGATAAGTGTTTTGAATCAAGTTCAGAATGACAAAGATTGTATTGATCACCATGCAGTACTTGGGATTTAGGATGAGTTTCTTAAAGCAAAGCTTAGTAAAAACTTTCATTCGTTGGCATGGTGTATACACATAACATTAGCATTGAATAAGCTTGTTTCCCCAGTATGCACAGAAATCAAGCTGCTGGCTCTCAAGGCTGTGGCACTTTTATGCTTCATGATTGTGGGTGAAACAAAGCAGTAATAACTAGAATAGGATCAGAAGTGAGGTACACAGCAGTTTTTCCAACAGAAAAGAGATTCTGATTTCTGAGCTATTTTTGGACATGTTCATTGCATGCACCTTGGTGCCTTGATTTTTCTAGCTAATTCATAATAACTACTGTCAGATTCACTGGAATGGTTCCTTCAGATCAATTTAGAATAAATAATGCAAAAGAAGTGATACTACATAAGCCATGTTCATGCAACCCAGATAAAAAATGATGATGTTTGTAGAAAATTAGTCTTACACTGAATAAATTCAAATTAACATATTGTTTCCCTTACTGACTTTGTAAGCAATCTTTTTACATGACATAATAGTTTTAATTTGTAATGGTGTAAATTATCTGGAAAGAGTGATACCTCCCATGTGAAATGAAGAAATCAAAGAGCTCAAACTAAAAATAGCTTAACTTTATGTCTTTAAATGATTTGAGTTAAAATGCAGCTCTGCATGTCACCACATAAGAAGAATTACAGCCCCTTGAGCACTGTTGATAACCTGGGTAGCTACGTGGGAGGGTAAATTGTTCAGAAGCCGCTTACAGATGTGCTCCAGGAGAGGGCAGCACAGAGCAATGAACGCCCAGAAACTTAAATACTTGTCTGGAAAATGGGATGGGAAATACCTGCTTAAAAGCAGTCCACTTAGGACAGCACCCTTCAGCAAAATCATAGATCTCTAAAATAATAATAAAATAATAATAAAAATTCCAGCACCAGTAATGCACACAAATTCATTCTCAACTCTACAGATTTTCAGAATGATTTTTTAAATGAAAATCACTAGTTCAGGTTTATGCAAGAGTCTATGAACAGCATTTGAAGAAAAAAAAATGTAGTTAAGAAAGTTTTCCATTCAATTCGTATTTTCCTGAATCAAAACAACAGCAGATTGTTTTACTTGTTAATTTTCTCCTCAGAATTACTACAGTAATTTTTTTAGATTTTCAACATCAAGCATTCATTTTACACTGGAGATCTGGAAAGAAAAACATACTAGATTGGGGCAGAATTCCAGACAACTTATCAGGGCAGTTTTGCAGAAATGTCTTATATTTTGTTCTACTACTATTATAAAACCCAAGTTTATTAGTCTATGGCTAATGTTTGGTATACCTCAGTATCTTTATATTGAGTTTCATCTTATATCCTGAAAGCTAGTACTTAAGATTATTCTTATAGGCTAATTAGGATCATAAAGTCCCTTTTTCTTTTTCAAAAGTTCATGAACACAGAACAAATTGGAACTACTTTTACAAGCCAAGTGGCCTCCTATGCCATTAGCTTTCTTGGATTTACCTTCTAAGTGACTTTGGCTCGTTTTGACTGTAGATATTTGACATATCAAGTATTTTTGTCTTTGAAGGTTTCCCAGGCAACTGCCACAATTCATCTGGTTCCAGGCATGAGTGCCCTTGAACTCTCAGCTCCCTTCCCTTCCCTTCCCTGTGTAGTGTACTGTGTGGAGCAAAGGGAAAACACTGAAGACTTCATGGAATAGGCTAATATGAAGGCTTCATTAAGGGGAGGGTGGATGTCACAGTGGGCCCTTGGATGAGGGTCCTGCCCTGGCTGGCTCCCTCTGCTAAGCTGTCTTTGGAAGGCAGGTAAGGAGAGAGGCTCCAACTGGAACCCTGTGTTCTGGGTTGGCCCCACTGTTCCTCACGCTTCCTGGGCTGGTTCTTGAGAGTAGAACCCCTAACTTTTGCCCTAAGTCACCCCAAGAGCTCCTTATGTGCAGACCAGGTTTCGTCCACCTCCACATGCCTGGTGTCCCCTTCGTGAGAACCCTAGCTGTTGCTGACCTTTGTGCATTGCGGTCTTAGGTCTTGTCTCTCACATGGCCCATGGTGAAGCCAGGAGTGGAATCCTGTTCCCTTACACTTAGAGGACAGTTATGTAGGTACCTCAATGGTTGCTAAAACACAGAGGAAGAAAGACATCCAGGTCTTCAAGTCTGTGATATGTGCAAAGTGTTTCTTTTTGGCATTGATTACATTTTGTGTTTTGTTTAAAACAAAAGTCTTTGCCTGATTTAGGCAGCCAGCACCATTTGAATTTCATTTTTTTCTTTTGTTTTCCACTTTACTTTGCTTCTGGTCTTCGTAGCTTATTGAATAGTGACATAAGGTGATGATAGATATATATCGTGCAAACCTCACTAGTAGAACTCTTCAGATAGGAGCAGATTACTCTTCTAAGTATAGAATGTCTACGAAAGTCTCTCTATGACACTGTGTTGAACTCAAAATCTAGAAGCTGCACCAGTTAAGGCTGGGTAACCTGTGTCCTGCTGTAAAACAATGGCTACTTCCTCTCCCCCCTTCTCCTCTCTTCTTGTATTTATTGCATTCTGTTCTGCTGAATTACCAAGACATAAGCATTCCGTTGAAATGCTTCTCTGCAGCAGATTTTTAGAAGTCTCCTTTTGTCAGTCTATAATGAATTTTAGTTTTTACATGTGTACCAAGGCATACAGAGCCTGAAACTTAAACTTAGAGCTGCTTTAGCTACCAGCCCCCCCCACCAGCTGCAGTTACCACTGTGTTTATCATCTTGAATCACTGTTAAAATTGACACAGATAAAATGTAATTTTATAGTAGGAAATGTAGTTTTCAGGATGTGAAATAATAGTAATCAATTTGAATAAATATTTGATATTTGTTTTTATAAAAGTTTTAATCCTCAAAATAGAACTCTGACCAAAATAGAGATCTACCAGGATCAGTGAAACAGGTGGCATGAGTCATATCGCTGGCCTTTAATTAAACAGGATTCTGGGGCTGTTGGCGTGGACTGGCTACACAGGCAGTTGTCAAATTTGTTAAGCTGAAATCCAGCTGGAGAGTTCTTAATCAGATGGGCTTATTTTGATAATTTATAATCTATCTGTGTATTCAGAGCATTGATGTTATAGTTTTGATACCTAATACCCAGTTTTAAAAATTCAAAGAGGTATATGAATCTGGAGCCCTGGGTAGTTATTCCTAAGCCAAAGGTTTGTATTTTCTTTTTTATACAAAGCTAATATGTATAATAGAGAATCAGTCTTTCACTGTATCATTTTGTCATCCTGTTTCAATAACTGAATGAATATTCGGAATTAATAAGCATAACGTTTGTATATGCTAAAGACTAGTCTAAGCTCTGCATTCATTGATGGGAACCTTAAACAAATGCTTCTTTTCATCAGCTTGTTCAAAACGCATAAACATAATTGTGATTCTGAGGCCATAACACGTATGCTGGTTAAAATAGTACTTGGGTCTAGATACAGTAACTTCAAGTTGTAGGTTGCATGTTGTTTTGAATAATTGGGAAAATCTGGAAAAAACTAATTTTTAAAAATATGTAGACATTTGCATTTTACTATCTTACAGAAAAAGGTCTGAACATTCGAGCCTATCTGTAGGGTTGTGGGGGAATTTATTTTTAACAAGTCTTCAGTTAAATTTCCAACAAGTTGATATTTAGTACCTGAAGAAATGTGGAAAATGAGTAGAAATATCAGAGGATACATTAGCTTTAAGGTTCTCAAAGTGCTAAGAGGGGCAGGAGGGAGCAAAAGAGACTCAGCTCACAACCTTCCCTGCAATTCTGCTTTGGGTCTTCTGCTAGGTTTAGTTCACGGAAGCAGTACAGGGCTTGGGATCGTGTCTGTCTTGATTTCCTTCCTCCTTGCTCCTTCATCCTTCACAGCACTTTTATTTTTTAAACATTAGGGCTGTTATGAAACCAGAGAAGGATGCTGGGAATAGATGTCCCTGGGCTGGGAAATGCCATTCTGGTTCCTCAGTCTGCAACGTGTGTGTCATTCACTCCTGTGACAAATATCCGAGCACTTCTCTGAGTCAGGCTTTGGTCAAAGTGCTGTTGGATGTCTTGTCTCATTTTGTAGAGCCTTAGAGATGGTTACTGTGCAGGGGGAGAAATTTTTATTAATACATGTTTGCAGTACATAATAATCACACTCGCTGCGGGGAGTTGGTACATATTTGCCTTTTACTTCCCTTTTCCCTCCTTCTTTCATCTCTTCCTCCATCTTTAGATCCCTTCCTATTTGCAAAAGAGCTTTCTCCTTGTTTGGAAGGACTTTCATATCACAAGGACAGTCTCCAAGTTGGGACTGACATCTCAAGCCACGGCCTCCCTCATTACTTCAGTAAACATGCTGGGTCCTGAGGAGCTTGCGCTTCAGTATTTGGTTTTGGAAATGTTTTTACCTTGAAATTATTTCCCACCTATTAAAAGTTGTAAGTTCAAAATCTATGAGCAAAAAGAGTCGCTGAATATTCTTCACTCAGATTCTTCAGTTAACATTTTACTAAATCTGTTTCCTATCCATCCATTTCTCTCTGCCAAATGTGTGCACATATTTATAAACATATGTTGTTCTTGGTACCTGAATCGAATTCAGGACCTTGCACTTGCCAGGCAGGTGCTTGTGCTGCTGAGCTATATCATTGGCAATGAGCATATTATTTTGTCATGAGGCATTTGTGACACATTGCTAGACATGACGCGGCTTCACTGCTGAATACCTCAGTGTATATTCCAAAACACATATATGCCATCTTACATATCCTATGTACCCATTACACAAGATCAAAATCATGAAATTAGCAGCAATAAAATCTAGACTTATTCCTATTTTCCAGTTATCTAATAATGATTCATTACAGCACATAATAAGTAAATAAACCAAGTAAAACACAAAACAGATTTAAAAAAATCTGTTATGTAAGATCCAATCCAGGATCATGCACTGTATTTAATGATTATATATCTTTAGTCTCATTTACTATTTTTAAAATATATTTTCATTTTTCATTGAAACATATGAATTGTAGATATTTATGGGGTACATTTCGATACATATATACACTATGTAATGATCAGGGTAGTTGTCCTATCTAACATTTATAATTGCTTTGTGTTAGTAGCATTCAAAATCCTCCCTCCCAGATATTTTAAATACATCTTATTGTCAACCGTAGGATTGTGCCATGGAACCCCAGGGGTTCTTCCTCCTGCCCAGCTGCATCCCTGTACCCAGTAACCACCCTCTTTCCAGACTCCCTTCCCTAACCCCTTCCAGCTCTGGTAACCACTCTCCTCTCTACTTCTAGAAGATCAGCCTTTCAGAGTCAACATATGAATGGGAATGTGGTATTTGTTTTTGTGCCTGACTTATTTCATTCAACATAATGTCCCCCAGTTTCTTTTAAGCAGGAACAGTTCTTAGTCTTTTTCTACCATGACCTTGACATTTTAAAGGGTAGAGACCAGTTGTTTTGCAAAATGTTCTTCACGTTGGGGTTACTTGATGCTTCCTCGTGACTTGATGGATTCAAGGGGTCCATGTTTGGCAAGAAGATCACAGAAGTGAGACTGTGTTTCTGACAGTGTGAAACCTTCCATGCCTCATGTGGCCCAGGGAGGCACAGGCTGATCTGTCCCCCTGTTGTTGGCTGAGTGACATCTATAAGCATCCTACGTAACAAAATTACTATTTATAATATGTAAAGGTATTAATACCTTTAGAGAGGTGTTTTGAGAATATCTAAATATTCTGTGTCTTCCCTGACTTTTTTCTCACTAGTGGAAACATTCATGGATGGTTCTCACCTGCATCAGGTGTTGTGATGGTGGTTGCTGGATGGAAGTATCTATTTTTTCTGAGTTACTACTAGTCCAAAGAGACCCGGTATCCAGGTTCTACCCACCACGGGTATTAATCTGAGGACACCCTCAAAAGCCTTTTCGTATTTATTTCATTGGATCTTCACAACTTCTTCATTATATAAATACTGTTAGATAAACATTTGGCATATGAAGAAACTGAATAGAAAAGACAAATCAGCAACATTTTCAAGAGAGAATATTAACAGTTTATCTTTAAAATACCATTGGGGTTACCCACAGTAAGTGCATGATAAACTTTTAAAAAAATATAAACCATTTAAAAGTTTGTAAGAATTACCTACAAAATTGTGCCTTGAGTTTTAAACTTTGAAAGCGGAGCCCAAGGAAAGAGACAAGATTCTACCTTTCCTTAATATTTGCGAAAGGTGAAGTGAATGAATGAGGACCTGAAGACTGTTATTGTCACACTCAGCTGGGAGACAGTCCCGAGGGGGTGAGTGCCAAAGGAAAGACATGGAAAAGCTCTGAGAAATACGAGCTTCAGGGTTTCTCCTGGACTCAGAAGAACAATAGAAGGGGAACAAGACAAACTAGAATGGCCAAAGCTAGTTTCTGTCTGAGCAAGTGAAAGGGAGTTAGCAGAATGGAAAGCAGAATTAAACCTAAGACATAGTACTTAAGTGGCGGGAGGCCCAAGGGATGAAAAGTGGGAAGATACCCAAGTGAAGCCTTTCCTGCCTCACGTAGCCAGTCCCTTAGGACTGCAGCTTCTGTGTTCTCTTCTTTCTCTACCCCTGAGAAAGGGAGCTCCATGGTCCTGAGTGTGCAAACCTGAAACCAGTTACGGGAAGACCAGAAGCAGGTTGTATATCTCCTGGCTTTGGTGAGCTTTGGGAAAGGTACATTGTGACTCTAAGGACGTAGACTGACACTTACCTGGGGCTTTAAATCAAAGTCCACGCCTGCACGGAGCCTAAGGGATAGCTCCTGCAACCAGTCCTCATGCTGATGAGTCCAAATGACCTGTGACCCAGAGAGATGAGCAGGTGTCAGCATCGAGGAGGGACGTGCTAGACCAAGGAGAACTGACCTGACCTATCGTGAAAAGACAGAAATTCCTGAAAAATTCTACAGATTATGTAAATGTTACAGATTAAATAATGATGAAAAGAAATACCGTGATGACCAGGCAGAATATCACAAAAACTGACTAAAGGAAAGAATGAGACAGAAGGGAAGGACAGGGAAGGGCGGTGGAATGGTGTAGCATGGTGTGGGAAATGTCACCCTTGTAAGGTTCTTCCGGTGGGCTTCCGGGTAAAGGACAGTGACTTGCAAGCTGAATTTCTACACGGTCAAACTGTGAGTCATGAGAGCAGAAAAGAGATGTTTGAGACTATTCAGAACTTTTTAACTACCAGGCATTTTATCTCAAGAGATCCTGGAGGATTTGCCCCACTAACCTGAGCTATTAAACCAAGAAGGAAGGGCATGTAGGATCCAGGGAATAGGGATTTTTGCTGAGGTGGGGCTCTGGGACCAGAGGCTATGGGTCGAAGTTATGAGTTCCATGGCTCTAAGTCAGAGCTAGAAGCTGCCACTGCAGACTGGAGAGACAGGGTGCTGTGAACGGACTTCCAGGAGGACAGACAGAAAACATACCCGGAGCACTGGAACACCACGAGGGATTTGTATGACTGGAGAAGAGTGTGCAGCCTAATTTGTAACAACAACCTGGAAAACTCTTCAGACACATTAAGAATAATTATAAGGGTGCAGAACCATATTTAGGGCCTGAAGTTTATAAAATTTGGAGAACGCATTTCGAGATAAGAATACAAAATAACAAATGTGAATGTGGGCGCTAGAGAAAATATTCCTTTAGGATGAATGAATTAAGAAACCACAGATTTAAGAAAGCAGACAGATATTGAAGGCAAAACAAATTACATATATGGTTTATCTTAAAATTGATTTTTATTAACCAATAGCCCAGTGTTTTCTTTTCTTTTGTTCTTTCTTTCTTTCTTTCTTTCTTTCTTTCTTTCTTTCTTTCTTTCTTTTTGGTACCAGGGATCAAACTCACAACCTTGTGCTTGCCAGGCAGGCACTTATGCTGCTGAGCTAAATCCCCAGCCACCCAGTATTTTGTTATAACATACATTTTCCTACTTTTTGAGCATCTTTTTATTGACAATGGTTTTATAATTTTTGTATACAGAGACTAGCAAGGTAATTCAATCTTTCTGTAAGTGGTTAATTACATTTATTTATTTTCAAATTAATAGTAGCTTTGAAAGTTTTTTTTTTTGTAGCAGCCCTGTTCATTATTAGGATTGTCATAAATTTTTAATATTTGTTTATAATGTGCTGATAATCAATTTAGAAGTGATAAATCATTTTGATTCACTGGAGAGCCAAACTGATATTGAAATTCTTCTTCTGTTTAAAGATAGTAATAGTAAATTCTGGGAGATTTAAATAAAATATTAGGATCAGAGCCTTTTCATCACTGGCAAGTTTGATACCAACTAAGAGGGAAATGCCTGGTCCCTGGTCATCAAATGTTTCTGTCCTTTTTGCTTGATAGTTTGCAGTTTCCAGAGGTATTTATTTCCTACTTGAGGTTGATGATATTTAAGTATTAAGTTAGAGGGGAACAAAGTCAGCAGGATGGCTGACCAGAGTGCCTGTCACCTGTCCTCCCTACAGGTAAAGGACTCCCTCCCTCCCTGAGGAGCGCAGTCATCACTGATTGCACTGTTCCTCACCCCGAGGCCCAAACCACAGCAGCACCTCGCTATTCTTAAATGTTTTTTCCCACTGAAGATGGCCCTGCAGAACCTGGGACATGCCTGTGTCCCATCACTCCAAGACCTGGGGTCACAACCATGCAACAGTTGGCCCCTTTCCTGATGCTCAAATTGCCACGGTGTCCTATTGCAGATGTGCCCTTCACCTTACCCAAGCCTCAGGAAGATTCCTTCATCCTCAGAGCCATCTCAGTACTGCATCTAGGCTCAGAGTCATAGCTACATCTCTTCCCCCGGGCCTGATCGACTGTCCATTCATACCTGCAAGAGTGAACCTGTGCCCCAGCTCACAATTGCCACTATAGTTCAACAGGGCCTATGTGTAGGCTTCTAGCTGTTCAATCATTCCAACTTCCTATGCCCTGGAACACAGGGTCATTGTGGCAGCCTGTAGCCATGTCACACATGACACAAAGAAGGATCCCCTCAGCAAGATATGTGTTGGTTAATGAAGCTGTTACCAGCTTAACTAGTCTATGATAGCTACACATGTTCCAGATAGGCCTCCTGGTAACCACAACACAAAGACCAAACACACCTACAGAAGATTCACACAATAAAAAGAGAAAGCTTAGTAAACAGAAAACGAATAAATCACAAAGTGGACAACAAGAGAGGACGAAAGGAACCAAGGAAGTATAGAACAACCAGGAAACAGTCAACCAAGTGGCAGAAGTCAGCTTCTGCCTATCAATAATAACTTTAAATGTAAATAGCTTATACTTTCGGATCAAAAAACAGTGTCTGAGTGGGTAGAAAAAGAAGATCTGACCATATACTGCCTATGACAGACCCGTTTTATCTTTAAGGACATAGAAAGGCTGAACGTGAAGGGGTGGGAGCAGATATTCCTTGCAAATAGTAAACAAAAGAGAGCAAGTCAGCTATACCTGTATCAGGTAAGAGAGTCTTTAGGCAAAAAAACTCTTAGAAGTTATTTAACTGTAAGAAAGATAATTCATTAAGAGGATATAAAAATTGTTAATATGTGGACACATCACTAGAACACCTAAGTATACACAGCAAACATTAATAGATATGGAGGAACAGGTAACAATATAGTAATAGTAGGGGGCATCAGGATCCCACTTTAAACAAAGATAAATCAAGAAGAAAAATCAATAAGGAAATTCTGGATTTAAAATTCACTTTATGCACAGATTCAGTATAGGGATTGAACAGGAATATATAGGAGCTTTCAACTAACAGCAGCAAAATACAAATTTTTTTCTAGTGCATGTAGAATGTTCTTCAGGATGTGGCCTGATCATATATTAGACCACAAAACAAGTCTTAAAAAAATCCCATAAGACTGAAATTATAGCTAGCATCATTTCCAATCATAAGAGTATGTAACTAGAAATCACTAGCAGGATAAATCTTGGAAATTAACAACAGGCTCCTGAGTAACCATGGGTCAAAGAGGAAATATAAAAGAGAAATTTAAAGATATCTTGTGATAAATGATAATGGAAGCACAACTTGCCAAGAGTTATTTGATGTAATAAAAAGTTATGGTAGAATTTCATATAAATCAAAAAACAAAGATCTCAAATAAGTAGATCAACATTACACCTCAAGAAGATATGAAAAGAAGAATAAACTCAAAGTCAACAAAAGAAAGGAAATAATACAGATCAGAATGAAGATAAAGGACAGAAAAAATTATAGTAAAAAGTTCAATGAAACAAAGAGCTAGTACTTTGAAAAATAAATCAACAAACTCCTAGCTAGATTAAGGGGAAAAAAAGATGGAGAAGACTCAAATTAATAAAATCAGAAATGAAAGTGGGGCCATTGTAACAGATGCCTCTGAAATAAAAAGGGTCATAAGGGACGATTAAGAATAATTATATGCCGACAAATTGGATAACGTAGAGGAAATGGATAAATTCCTAGAAAAATATAACCTACTAAGATTGAATCAGGAAGAAATAAGAAGCTTTAACAAACCAATAACAAATAAAGAGATTTAAGAAGTAATTAAAAACCTTCTAACAAAGAAAGGCCAGGACCAGATGGCTTCAGGCTGAGTTCTATCAGAAGACCAAAAAAGAATGATTACAAATACTTCTTAAACTCTTCCCAAAAATAGAGCTAAAGAGAATACGTTCAAACACATTTAACCTTTGAAGGAAGTGTCACCTTGATACCTAAGCCAGTTAAATACACTGCAAATGAGAAAACCATAGGCTGTTGTCTTTGATGAGCATAATTCAGAAAGGCCCAGTAAAATTTAGCAAATCAAATTTAACAACATGTCAAAAGATTATACATCATGGCCAATTGCAAGGCTGAGTTAACATGCACAAAGAAATCAGTGTGATATGTCACGTTAATAGGATGAAAGACAGAAATCACATAATCATCTCTGCTGACACAGAATAAGCTTTTGGCAAAGTTCAGCAACCTTTGCTGATTGAAACTCCTAATAGTTTAAGTTTAAAAGCAAACTTCTTCAACATAATAAAGTACATTTATGAAAAACCTCCAGCAAACATCATAATCAGTGGGGAATAATTGGAAGCTTTTTGTTAAGATCTGATATAGACAGGAATGCTCACTCTTGCCACTTCTATTCAACACATTTTACTGGAGGTTCCAGTAAGAGCAATCAGACAAGAAAAACAGAAGCTATCCAAATCAGATCTAGCTGAAAAAGAAATCAGGAAAAAAATTCCCTTTATGATAACATAAAATACTTAGGAATAAATTTATGAAAGTAAAACACTCGTATTTTAAAATCTGAAAGACATTTATAAAAGAAATTGAAGAAGACACAAATAAATGGAAAGATAACCTGTGTCTATGGACTGAAAGAATATGTTTAAAATTGACTGTACTACTCCAGGGAATCTGCAGATTCAGTAAAATCCCTCTCAAAATTCTCACATCATTTTTAGTGGAAATGCAAAGAATAATCCTAAAATTCTTATGGGTCCATAAAAACTCCTAAATAGCCATAATGCTAAGGAAGAGAGATAAAGGTTGAAGGTATCATACGTCTTGATTTAAAATTATATTACAAAGCTATAATAGTTAAAACAGTGTGGCAATACAAATGTAGATCAATGTAACAAAAATACAGACATAAATCTAAGTATATGTGGTGAACTATTTTTTTTTAACAAGGGCACAGAATACAAAGGAAAATGGATAATTTCTTCAACAAATAGTGTTTGGAAAACCAGATTTTCACATGTAAAATGGTGAAGTTGGACCCTTGTTTTATACCATACATGAAAATCAAGTCAAAATAGGTAAAATACCTTAATATAAGACCTCAAAAAATGAAACTTCTGGAGGAGAACATAAGGAAAAGCTCCTTGACATTGACTTTGGAAATCATTTTTTGGTTATTACAACAAAAACTTAAGCTACAATAGCAAAACCAAACAAAAAGGATGATATCAAATGAAAAAGCAGAAGGTATAACAAAGAGAGGGAGAGTCATGCTACAAATGGAAGAATATGTTTGTAAGTCACACTTGTGATAAGAGGCTAATATCCAAAATCTTTAAAAAAATCTCTTATAACCCATTAGCATGAAAACAGATAACCCAATTAAATTTTAAGTGAGCAAAAGAACCTAACAGACACTTGGCTAAAGAAGACATAAAAATTACCAATAGATAGGTGAGAAGATGCTCAATATCACTAATCTCAGCAGTGCAAAGGAAAACCACCATGAGATACCACTTCACACTTGCAAGAAGGGCTGCTGGGTTTACCTGTGAGGGAGATGAAATCTGTATCTCCACTGCCCCACTCTTCACAATAGGCTGGTACAGAAACGGCCTGTGTCTGCAGATGGAGGAATAGGTAATGGAACAGTCACACACACACACACACACACACACACACAACAAATTGCAACATTATTCAGCTTTAAAAAACTAGATCCTACCATTTGCCACAATGTTGATGAACCTGATGGAGATTATGCTAATTGAAATAAGCCAGGCAAAGAAAACCAAAGATATGATCTCACATAAACTGCACTAGGAGTGGAATCTTAAAAAAAAAAAAGAAAAGATAAAGAGAGTCAAATACACAAAGATAGTAAAAAAGTGGTCATCAGAGGTGGGTGTTATGTATGTGGGGGAAGGAGATGGAAATATATGGGTCAAAGAACACAAAGTGGTAGAAATGTAAGGTTAGCAAATCTTAGGATCTAATGTAAGACATAAGAACTTACATTAGTTAGTAAACTATAACTATAGTTAGTAAAATTGTACTAGGAATTTTGTTAGTTAGATTTCAGCTGTTCTCACAAACTATGTATGAAGGATATGCTGCTGATTTGCATCACTACAGCGACCATTTCATTTTACCAGGTGTAGCCCATAATAGCTTACAACTTCAAATATTCACAAGAAAAAATTTTTAATTAAGAAGCCAGATATTATGCTTATCATTTTACATTTGTTTTTGCCCATTTTCTGGGTATTTTTATATTATAGGCATATACTTTCTGTATGTTTGTATACTTTTCAATTGCCACGAACATTTCACTGTTTTAGGAATTTGGGAAATAAGCTTACATAAGTGGAGTTTTTACATTAGGTAGAAGATGTCTTGCTATATCCCACTGAGTTGCCTTGGATCCTAAAATTAGATACTCTGGTTAGAGAGCAAGTCCGGTTTTCTAGAAATACCTTCTTTCCAGCACACTCCCTCCCGGGGAGGGGCTTGGCTGGAAATCGCTGTACTTTGCAAAGCTTTCTGTTAAGAGCCTAACCAGTTTGCATTTCTCTCTCCATTAGTGTAAAGGCTTTCTCATGGACTGGGGCAAAGTTGGTGCCTGCAATTTGGCTTCTCTCTGCCATATTCAAGATTCATATTCTTTAGATGTGGTTCTAGACCTGTACACCTGAGTTTCAGTGCAGTTCTGTCCTTTACACCTTTACTTCCCAACTGAAGCGTAATCTACCAACAGTGTCGTCCAGTACCACCTGTTAGGCTTGGGCTCCACTCCCTCACCCACTAGGTCTCCTGACTTAACTGTCTTGTTTCCTTGGTTTCCAAAACCTCAACATTCTTTAATGTAATTATATATGTGAACATTTTGCTCATCTTCTTCGTTTATTTGCTTGATACACAAAAGAGTGCTGTATCACTTTAGCTCACTGCTCTGTCTTAGCCCTCAGAAGAGTTCTTGGCACGTATAGTAAGTCCTTGATAAATTGCTGCTGAAAGATAGTACAGAAGAGATGGCAGGAGTGGTCTTTGCATGTAGAAAGAATTCAAAGTCCTTCTCCGGCAGAGCCAGGACACTCTGTGACATTCGTGTTCACAAACTTGCTGGTGGAATTCTTCCAGCCAGAGACTTCCCCAGTGACTCACGCTATAGACTTTGCGGCCCCCCTGCCATATGGTCCGGGAAACATTCTCTTCCTCGGCTCGTCCACTCTTGTTTTGAATCCTGCCTCTGCTTGTTTCTGTAACTTCTCTCCCCCTCACTTGATCAGCGTGTTCATTCTCAAAAACCAACAGTTCTACCAAGGGCGAAAGAGTGAGTTTGTGGAAAGAAACGTTTTCATTCACTCAGCCAGTTTTCTAGGATCTTTGCTTAAGGGTTTTTTATTCCAGCTAGAAAAGAAAAAAGCTGGTGGGTGAAACATATGGTGAAGGGCACAGACAGACAGTGAATCAAGTGGTGGGTTCAGCCAATGTCATTGTTATACCAGGAATAAAAATATTAAGTGCAAATTCAGTTCTCAACTTTTATGATAATTACTAACACATATTAATTGCACAAATTAATGGGATTCATT
Source organism: Hydrochoerus hydrochaeris (assembly GCA_004027455.1). Lineage (NCBI taxonomy): Eukaryota > Metazoa > Chordata > Mammalia > Rodentia > Hydrochaeridae > Hydrochoerus > Hydrochoerus hydrochaeris. Next base: position 93,090 of record PVLA01006967.1, read on the forward strand.
GTGGTGTTTCCACGCTTCGATCAGTTCTACCCGACCTTCTCATGCCTTGTTCCCTCCCTTTTCTTCTCCCCGTCTGGTCTCCTTCCTAGTCTTTCACAGTCCCTCTTTTATTTCCAAGTCGACTTTTTTATTTTTAGTTTGCACATATGAGCAAAAACACGTGGTAGTTGTCTTTCAGTGTCTAGATTGTTTCACTTAACATGACACCCCCTGTTTCTACCAAGTTTCTGATTTCAAGAGGCTGAACTTCAGAGGAATGTCTCCTTGTTTTAGATAGGACTCAGCCCAGAGAGCCTCCAGGCTGGGATTTGAATGGTTAGGGAGGTTGGAGCAGTTCTTGTGAAGTACGTGATCTGGGAAGAGAGAGAACTAAAGATTTTGAAAACAATTTTCCTGCATGTTTTGAGGCTTATTGTCTATTTTGATCCCTTGAGAATCCACTAGTCTAAAATCTGTGTTGTAAAATCTCCTAAAGACATTACAAAAAATTTCTTTTTGAGAAAGACTGGAGTAGGGAAGTGCACATGCTACAAAGAAACAATTTGGTAGGTCAAATCGGCAGACACACCTCGGGAGATGTGTAGGGTAGGAGATAGCTTCCCTGTTTTTGGAGAGAATGGATGCTTTTGATAGGGGTCAGGGGAGGGAGGGAGTGCCTTTGGGACACTCCGGTTGAGGACTATAATGGGGTTGTTGGAGATTTCTGAGTAGGAAAATGATGTGATAATGACTACGTTTAGATTTTGGCAATAGTGACACATGTGCATGCATGCGTGCATATGTGTGTGTGTGTGTGTGTGTGGGTGCTGTTATGCTACTGAAGACTAGCAGTAATTATTTCATAAGTTTTTTTTATTTCCTTTAAATATGCAAAATTGTGCCTTCGGGGTATGATTTTATTTTTCAGTAAGAGTTTTAGAGGAATGCGTCTCGATTTTCACAAGATAAGTCAGTAGAAAAAGGGATGTACAAGTTGACATGAATGTGGAGGTGACTAATAACAGGCCTTGTGTGGTCCTCACTCCGAGTCCTCCCATCACTGCAGCCTCTGTGAGCTTCGTGTCTCAGCCTAGACAGTGCTGACTGTGACTTCCAGAAACAGCCGAGAATGATTGTTACTCTTAATGTTTTCATACTACTAGAAAGTGAGTGAGTTTTAATAGGTGTCTCAGTTGTGCACAGAGTTAACATTGGAAGTGGGCAGAAAGTTGGGTCTCAGCTGACCCAACTTTCTCACAATGTGCTCACCTAAAGTCAGTTCCATGTCCAAAATCTGACTGGTAATTAAGTCCATTAATCCAGCATCAGTATTACGTCTGTTATACTGAGGCAATGTCCTATCTGTTCATCAGTCTCAGTGGATAATTCTCTCACAAGCTACATAACAGCACAGGGCACAGTGAGCTGCTCAGTTCCATGGGAATCTTCTCCTTTCTCTCTACCATCAGCTTTGACTGTTCTCATACCACCTCTGCATTTTCCTGTCACCATTAGAATCAGTACCGAGGTAGCCAAAGCTAGGTAGCCGTGTGCTAAGACATGATGCTCAATTCTTTGTCTACCTGTTCTCTCCAATACTAATGTAAACCCTCTGAGGCAGAATTAATTCAGTCGTATCCTCAGTGGCAAGCACAGGTCTTTTCACTAATAAGATCTTTAACAAATATGTTGATGGAATTTTCATTTTGCAGATTAGGAAGCCAAGGAAGACAGAGGCTAAGTAATTTTCTGAGGTTAAAAAGCCAACCATTTGTTATAGTTTGAGTATCCCCCCAAAACTCATGCTGGAATTTACTTGCTATTTTAATGGCTTTGAGAGGTGAGACCTTTAAAAGGTGATTAAGATTAATGTCACCATGACTGATCACCGGGGTGGGGGGTTAATTTGTTAGGCATGTGAGCTTGCTCAGTTTCCCCTCTCTGTCTCATATATGATCCCTGACTGTTCTACCATGGTGTCACTCTGAACAAAGGACCTTGCCAGAGTCTGAAAATGTTGTCTTTCAGAATTCTCAGCCTCCAGAACCGTGAGCCAAATACATTTCCACTGGTTATAAATTACCCAGTCTGTAGTATTTTATTACAGCTGTAGAAATAGCCTGTCACATCACCTGTGGGGCCAGAGTTCAAAGTGACAAGAGGACTCCTGCCTTCCAAACTCCTTGCCTTTGCTTCTGTTTTCCATCTACTTAGAATACCCTTCTTCTGCTACTCAAAATCCTTCCCATGTTTCAAGTCATAGTTCAAATTGCATCTCTTCCCTAGGGTCCAATTTTTCCTCCTTGGAATGAATTCTCCTTCCACTGCTCCCATGGCAATATGTTTACACTTGGGTGAGAACACTGAAAGTGTTTGTTCTTTGCTCACTGCACATGTATGCGTGTCTCTTTCTGGGTAATCAGCTCTCTGGGTGGTGACTGTTTTACAGCTCCCTCGACCTCTTCCAGCTTGTGTAGCACAGAGGTTTTCCCACTAGTTATTAAAGAAACATTTGTGAAATTGAGTGGTATTTTCCCAGGAGAGTGAGGGAAGCTCTGAGCGTGAGTCTGGACCACAAGAAGGGGGTGAGACAGACAGCAGAGGCCCCGACACCTGGGAGGAGAGAGAGACAGCAGCCCTGGCCAGCTGGCTAGGAAGGACACAAAAGACAAACTTTGCCTCGTTCACAATAGGCGAAAGGCTGGTCCTGGGTACACACAGCATCTTTTACAAATAAAACAGTTTTATTCATGGTGAACCAGAGAGAGGAAGAAACAACAGGTGCCAAAGATGAATAGACTGTTGTTATCCATTTATTGATTGGAAACCAATCCTAGATTTTGCCTCTTCCTGTCCTATCGAGTGGCCTCTGCCTGAGTGTAATTTTTACTTTTTAGTGCCGTCTGCACCTGTGGCCTTTGGACCCTCTGTTTATGACAGATGGGCCCGGCTGCGTCTGTACCATTTAGCGAGTACTTTCCTTCTGTGGTGCTCCATGCCACCGTCACTGTGGCACGGGCCCAGTGGGCACGTGTGTTGGGCAAGGTCTGCAACCATTGTTCGTCTGCTATCCTCAGAGCCTAACTGTCCCCTACTGAGTCCATGTACTGCCTACCATCTCTCTTTCCTGCCAGGTCACCGTCCCCAGGATGCACTGTAGTGTCTGAGGCAAGTAAATCAGTGAGGACCGGACGTCCGCCTTGCAGGTTGAATGTGGCCACATTCCCACAACTCCCCCTTTTTTATAGCTGCATTTTAAGAAAGCGATTTCCTCATGAGGTTTTGATCTGTTAAAAGTTTAAATATGCTTCTATCCGACCTCATGGGAAGGGAGCTTTGCCTTTTGTTTTAAAAGACGTGTAAATGGTGGACTTTGGCCTTTTTAAGGGAGATTTGTCCTCTGGCTTCACTGTTTTTCCTCCTAACAGAGTAGACTGATAACTCAGATTTTAGCATGGCACAAAGTAAATGTTTACTTAAAAGACACAGAGACAATGATGGAGGGAGGTGCCTTACCTTAAAGTTGTGCTAACCTTGAGAAACAGACTAGATGTCAGAATCCAGACAACACTCCTCCCCTCTCGTCCCGGCTTCTCTGGGAAACATCGTCTTGATTTTCTCCCTAGCACTGCATCCTGGTTATCCAGGACCCATCACTAGCCAAGCAGAAGAGAATATTCTGCTTGAACCTAAAGAAGGTAGTAAAACATGTCTGTCTAGATATTTAAATGTTTACATATCTCTGTGGAAGTAAATAGGAAGGAAAATGAACAATTGTTAGTGTCATGTCTATTTTTCTGTGAAACATTTCCTGCAATTTGAGCACAGAGGCTTCAAATTGCCTCTGGTTTCCCCGTATTTCTCCCTTTAGTCCTGCAGCTCTGGAGATCCTGGGGGACAGGTAGACAGAGGAGTGAGGCAAGGCTGCCTCTCAGCAGGGCGTGAACATGTGAACAGGTAAGTCAAGGCCAGGAGCGGCAAGTCTCCGAGTACAGGTTCCAGTGGCCAAGAGGCCAAGAGGACCTCTCGATACAGGAAGGCCACACAGAACACGCTGGCAGCTCTTTGGGTACCTCCTCCCCAGTGTGTGCTCTTGCCACGTGGGCAGAATCCTCACCCTGAATGGGTGCATACCATGTGACCAGAGCCAGCACAGGATGGACTCTCTGGAGCCCAGTGGGTTTTCAGTGTTGCCTTACTGTTTTCCAGATGCATGATTCAAGGCAACTTCATCACCTCTCCATGTCTTGGATGGAAGGGATTCATATATACGAGAAGCTTACTGTGTTCAGAGTCTCCAGGGAGGATTCTGGTGCTGGTCACGCTCACGATGATGTGGGCCGGGCCTGTTAGAGATGACACAGTCATTCATTTCCACATCCTTGAGTTCCTTCTCAGTGTTATCATACTCTGTTGTCCAGAGGAAATTATCTAGGCCATTTCTGGACTATGTCAACTCCTGTTCAAGGAACAAAGTCACTTTCCTGCAAATCCGCTGTGCTGAATTCTTCACAGAGCTCAAAGATGGAACTTTTCTTCCTTTCCATGCATTCTCCAGCATGTCACCAGAGTGGTCCTAACAAGTGTGACGAGTTTGGGTCACCTCATCCTTGTCTGTGGACTTCAGAACTTTTCATTTCTGCACATTGATGTCTGCACCAGAGACTGAATGACCAAGCATGGCTGCTGTCTGCATCTCAGCTCCTGCCTTCTTGGTCTTCTGTTTTCCAGTCTGGCTTTTGAGGCTTCATCTGGGTCTCAGGGACCTTAGCCTGTCCCCTAAGCTCTGCCTTCTCCCTCACACTTCACCATGTTGATTCCTTCTTATTCAGGCTGGCTCAGGAGAGTCGCTTTCTGAGAAATCACTTCTCTGCTGTTTGTTTCGTAATCCATCACATCTTTCCTACCTACACAACACTCGTGAGTAGTCGGTTATGTCAAAGTGCTTTGTGTAGGGTCAGCCAGCTGTGACACTGCAGGGCTTGCAAAGAAGTAGGAGTCAAAACTTCACTAGTGACACATTTTTAGGGAGATAGAAACTTAGCAAAACTGCTCAGCACACCTTTTTATATGTGGTGCCTAGTTAAGATGTGATTAAACACTATAATAAAGGTATAATAACTACAGCTTTTTACCCTGCAAAGATCTGGAATTTGTTTGAAGGAGGTAGGAGTTGGAGGGTTGGAGCTACTGCCTTGCTAGGCCACTTGGAATACAAAAGCAAGACACGATGTCAGCTACAGGGTGTGTGGCTCATAACAGGGATCCCAAGTTGCTGGTGTGGACCCCAAGTTGCTGGTGGGGACCCCAGGTGAGCTCAGTGCACTTTTGTGTCTTCTTATTGGTGCTAGAACTGCTTTTCTGTACATCTAGGGTTTTTTTTTTTTTGTCTTTTTGAGACAGGGTCTCACTATGCAATTCAGGCTGGCCTTGAGCTCACTTTGGAGCCTAAGCTGGTCTTGAACTCACAACGATTTTCCTGCCTCAGCCTCCCGAGTGCTGGGATTACAGGTGTGAGCCACCACACCCGGCCACATCTAGGGTTTTTTCACAGATGATGTTACACATAAGCAAAAATAAATTTGCCTTATGCAGCTTGTGCTTAAATTGTTCCTTGCATATGCTTTCAAAATAAGCATTATAGCAAAGTAGACCGCACCTATAACAATTTTATGTGGCTCACATCCTCTTTCTCCCTCACAGGAATATATGCTGCTCACAGGCAGGTGCTGGGCTAACTTTTTTGCTGCTGTACACTAGCACATTGCCTGGTACAAGGGAGAGGCCGGTGATATAAATAAATAATGCTCTGTCATGTGGATTAATCTGATGAAAGAAAGAACTTTCAGTGACTTATCATGTCACTTTTGCTTAAAAATTTACAAGGTACCTGTGTTTGCAAACCATTTTTTTTTTTTAAATTTCTAGAATCATGTTCAGGCTGTCAGAGCATCTGCACGGCTCTCACAGGCATATCAATATAATTATTTCTTTATTTGTAGCATGGCAACTGCTTTGAACACATGCTTTTTATGCCTTATATGACACCAGCCCTGTGAATACTCAGCATTTTGCATATTCATAGAAGCAGTAGTATAATGGAAATGGATTTTTTGCTTTGCAAGGGAGCTGTCTTCTCCATAAAGTATGCACAGCTAGTAAATACAGGTCAACTTTCTTTAATTAGTTAATTAATTAATTTTTTGGTACCAGTAATCGAAGTCAGAACTTTGTGCTTGCCAGGCAGGCACTTATGCCACTGAACTATATCCCTGGTCCTAGTACAGCCTTCTAAGGAAGGAAACCACCAGTAAAACAGAAATACAAGCAGTCCTGTTCATCGCCCAGTGTGGAGTTTGTGAATGGAAGCAAAATTTTGCCAAACATTTCTGTTTGCAGAAGTTAAAATGGAAGACACAGAAATTGAAATTGCTTACGCCTGACATTCAGGGGTGCTCAGGTTTTCTCGCAGAAGAAGGTAGGTGCATGTGGATAGGCCACTGCAGGTTGGCCCAGGACATTATTTTAATTATACCTGTTAGATAGCTAAGGTATCGATTTCTAATAGTTTTGTTTGTTTTGTGTGGATTTGAGGAGCAGGAAAAATACAGAAGTGTATATAGTTATCTTGGAATGTTGTGATTGTATTTTTCTTTTAAATTGGTCAATATAGCAGTATGACTGCTTTGAATGGTTAATTTAATATGACCAAATTATAAAGGTAACTGTTTCATAGGCTGAAATTTGCAGGTTTATAAAGATACTTCTCTAGTTTGAAAATATAAAGATTTTTAAAATGAAAATAAAATATTCATAAAATTTAAGAAGATATGCTTTAAGCTGCATAAAACATCATGAGTAGCAGTGCTTTACAATGCTAATAATCTTATTTTGGGGTTAGTGTTTAGGGCCCAAATTTATCTCCCTTCTTAATTATTCTCCATTGTGCTCACTTAAAAAATACTGAGTTTTCTAACTATGAGAGTAATAACACTCAGAAAGTAGAAAACATAAAAAAATGAAAACAATGATGATATTACACAGAATAAAAGTGTTGGCATTTTGGTATTTCATTGCAATCATTTTTAATTTCAAGTTACATTGTGACCTAGTTGAATGCATTGACAGTGTGTTTCTTTCTTTTGAATTTTTAACTCACATTGTATAATGAAAATTCTGCTGTAGCAGTACATATGCTTTATTAAAAATATTTTTTTTTACTTTGCTGGGAATCAAACCTAGGGTCTTGTGCTTGCAAGTGATCTATCAGTGAGCTATATCACTAGACCTATAAAAATAATTTTCAGTGACTGTATGGTATTTATCTTATTTTATTTAACCAATCTCCTCTTTTCACTTATCATTTGTCTGTGACAAAGGTGGTGATCTATGTCTGCGCATATGTGTATCTTTGTTTATATTTTGGATTTCTTTTTCCATACTTGTCTTGGGTTTGGGATTACTGGGTCAGAGGGTGTGGGGAAGCAGGAGCTCGTGAGCAGCAGAGGGTGTGTGGACACCGTGGCAGCCCTGCCTTTGGATGAGGGAGAGACAGGACAAGTGTTCTTTATTCTCTAACCTCAGTTCAAAAATCTCCACAGCCTCCACTGGAATTCCTCCAGGCTCTCAGAGTGTTTTCCCTTTTATTTTTCTCTCTGAAATACATGCAAGTGGTGATTATATGCTGCTTCACTGCATAAATGAACCAGAGAACTGTCCTTTTCCCCATTTGTTTCCCGTCAGATGAGAGGACTCAGAGCGAAAGAAGCAGGTGGAGCCCAGAGATTCACGTTCGGATCTTCTGCCTCTACTTTGTAGTATGACTCACTGTCCCTTCTTCTGTAGCAGTTTTGGATGTCACAACCACACTGGTGATGAATTTCCTTACCACCATGAGTGACTTTGGGGAACTGACTCATGCCTACCACCTTCTACATGCACTTAGGCCCATATATCCAGGCCAATGATGCCAACCAAAATTTGATGCCAATTATTCTACAAACAATGCAAGTCCCAATTTCTATCTTTAGCTGGATAGTGGGTTATTGAAAGATTAAGTGAAGTAACTTATGTGAAAGTACTAGTTAATATAAGATATTCCTATTAGTAGTAACGTGACATTTCTCTTGTCATGAATTAAATGTGGACAGTTTCATTCATATTCTCCAGTAATACCTACTATATTTCCTGACATTCTACTGTACCCACAGCATGGAAGATATCACAAATGCCGTGTGACATGTTTTCCATTTTTAAGGGGTGAAGGTATGTGATGGTGATAGATCCACATATCACACTAATACATGCACCTGTGCACCCAATGCATAGAGCCAAGATGCTAGTGGAAATTCATGAGTGATACGAAAAGGACATTTATGTGTGAAGGTAAAAGTGAAATCAAATTAAAAGTCTATTTGTGGAAAGGAGGCTCTGAGAGGCCTCTACCCAAAGGAAAAGCACATTTAAAGTAACCATTGAAAAATGCATAAGCTTTTGAACAGAATGTTAGGATAGACATAGTGTGGCACTTTATATCAGAGGGAAGCCTTGGGTACTGGTGTGTAACTATGAAAGAGAGTGACTGGGTGAGGAACTACTGAGCTTTGTCTGTGTGTCTGTGTGTCTGAGTGTGTGTGTGTGTGTGTACAAATGTGTGCCCATAGTCTTAGCTACTAGAGAGGCTGAGGAAAGAGGATTACTCAAGTCCATGAATTTGAGGCCAGCATTATGGGACTTTACTCCAAATAAATTAATAAATAAGATGGGACTTGTGAGAGGTTGCATATGTATGTATGTGTATACGTATGTACGTATGTGCTTATGTGTGTATGGATGTATGTATGTGTCTGTAGGTATGTGTGTATGTATGTATGTAGACATTATAAGTGAAGTGGAGAAAATGTGGAACCAAGTAGGTATAACTGATAGGAAATAAAGAGTTTGGGACCAGATCATGGAGCCCCCTGACTGCTTTATCCCTGAGATAAATACTCATAGCAATGTCCAGCAGACATGCAGAGGTTCTACTGCTAACACAAAGACTTTGCTTTGATTTCCATGAAGAACTGCCACGGTGGCACATCACTTGCCAGGAAATATAAATAAGTCATAATTATGCCTGCATGTACCATTGGAAAAATTATTATTCCATTTGATATTTCGGGAATGCCCAACTCTGATTTAGAGCCTTGATCTATCTCAAGGATGGAATTATTAGACGTGTTCTGAGGGTAGAAGCACATTTCTGTAAATAGTGTTTCAAGTTAAAAGCCTTGGAGAATGAGGACTGCCATCGATGTATTTTTTTTCAGTTTTTTCAGTTGATTACATATTCATCAGAACTCAGGGTTAACTTTAGAGATATGTATTTCTGTCTGTTCATTCTGGAAGAAGAGCCAGGAAGGGAGTTCAGGATAATATCACAATTTCTTTTTTCTTTAAATGACCAACACAGAGCACATTTAGAACCATACCTGCCTGTCTTTTTACCACAGTGAAGTTAATTTGGGGGCTGAGCCCTGGGATAGATGTCTCCCTTTGAGCTTCCTCTTTTCTTTGAGTTTCTGGTTCACTGGTGGAAAAAGAACGCTGGCTCCGCAACGGGAGGACTTGTTGGAAAGTGTGTACTTAGTGCTACAGAGCAGAATGATGACAAATTTGCTCTGTGCCTCTTCCCCAGAAGCTGGCTGCTTGGTCACAGGATGTCCGTTTCCCCGGGGTTCATGTCCCCAAGAACTGCCTCTCGTGACCACACTCTAGCTTATGTCTTGAGAGTCTGACACTTTACCAGTTTTGCTTTCTTACAGTACATTTACCCTAAGTCTTTGCCAAACAATTGTTAATAAGTTTCTTTCAGCCAGTTTTCTTCCTTCCTACTTCTCACTGCTTAGCAGTGATTATACTCATTGGACTGCCCTCCCTTTGTGTGAACATCTCCCCTTCCACTTTTCTTTCATCTCTGTTTTGCTTCTTCTTAGTATCTTTTGGACAAGATGTTTTGTGTCTCAGTGATTCTAAGCAAACAAGCTGTTCATCTATTCAAAAAATAAAAAGAGAAAAGCCTTGAAACATGACAAAATAAATCATTTGCCTTCAAGATTAAACTAAAAATGTTTCCTTGAGCTTCATGCTTGATGTTGGAACATCTGAATCTCCCGCTACTTAACGAGATAACAGAGTGGTTTTTTATTTTTGCTACTGTTTTTTTTCTGCCAATAAACCATATCTATACTAAACCAGGGCCACTTTTTAGTGAGAATGGAACAGGAAGCTGCCCTCAGCCATCCAAACATGCCTCTAGCCCTATTTATTTATGAGAAGCTTTGTACTGGATACAAACTGCTATAAATGTTATCCAGCTTTATGGGAGACATCATACGGTTCTGGTAATCTGATAGAAAGCTTTAAATGGATAGGCTGCTCTGCCAGTATTGGGTGCCAGAAGGTTTTGAGCTTTGAAAGAAAGAAACAATAGGCAAACCCCATATCGGAATCCATAACTACAATTGAACCATTGGTGCCCTAAGAAATATCCTAAGTTTTCCTAGAGAGAGTTTTCTATACTGACGCCGATAGCAAATCTATAACTTACAAGTGTCATATAGCTAGGGAAGGCTAATTAGTATGTTATTAATGTAGTCTCCTACAATTTAACCCATTTTTTAAAAGAAGGAAGCAAGATTAATGAGCTCTCTTGCATACAACTGATTCTTCACTGCTTGTGATGTGCTAGAAATATAGCATTTCCAGTTTGGAAGGCAGTTAGAGAGAGATTTAAGAAAATACTCACAGGTTGGCCTCAGATGGGGAAATGGAGTCCTGATTAGCAAGAACATATACTAATAACACTCAGTGCTCAATATTAATTGATTGCATTCCAGGATCTGGTACAATCTGCCTAGCAGAGTATGATAATTATTAATGTAATGAGTTAACATGTTGTAGTTATGAGATAAATCCAAGAATCTTTGCTTTGAGGGGCTGGCACAAGACCTTATGGCCAGTTTAAAATATGAATAGCATGTTTTAAGATAGGTTATATGGCAGGCCATTCTGATAGAAATTAACCAATTTGCAAGTATATTTTAATTGTGAAATATTTGGTATGCCCTGGGAGATGAGTGGTAAAAATCTGTCTCTTTAAGGAATTTCTGTCTAGTTTGGGATGCAAAGATACAGAAGAAAAGAGTGAATGAGAAACAGATGACGTAACATAAGCAAGCCCCAGGTTTAGGGTGCTGACTGTCCATTTGGAAGAGGTCTGGAGCATCTGAGAGGAGCTTAGGGAAGAGCTGGAATGATTTACCTCATTGAAGAGGAGCTATAAATGGGGGCCCCAAATTATGATGCACACTCTTTCTGGTTTATGGGTTATTTGGGCAGTATTTATTTTTAAATAGAATTTGTTGGTACATTTTGCAGTACGTACTTATTACTTTCTTTGTGGGGAGTTGGTACATGTACAGACAACATTTTAATTCTTATATTCTCTTCCTTCTGCCTCCATCTCTTGACCCCCTTCCAATGTATCTCACTACTTCCTATTATCAATCTTTTACTTCATTTTTTGTTTATATTTTGAGTTTCTTGTATCAGAGAAACCATATGATAGATCATAATAATTATGTACACTGGTGGGAAGATTGTACCAGATTCTCCCAAGCTACACAGAAGCCAATTGAATAGAAAGATATTATTTTTTATTGCTTATCTACCAGGGCATATCAAACATTTCATAAGTACTCAAACTATCTAATGTGTGCAAAGCTTTTGATTTATTTCACTTAAAATTATAGCATCAAGGTACACAGGGAATTTGTACCTGTACATGATATAACTTATTTTTCCCCATTCCTTACCCTCTCTTTGATTCTTCCTCCCTTCCCTGTTTACAAAGCTTTGTTGCCATGTTTTTCTTCACATTTTTGTTTTTACTTTTCTCTTCTTTCTTTCCCTGCTTCCCTCTCTCTTGTTCCCCTCCACTTTTTTTTACCCATTTGTCCATCACTGGACATATAGTATGCTTCCAAAGTTTAGCTATTATGAATAATGCTCAGAAATACAATTTAAAACAACACTGCAATTCCATCTTACCACAAAGAGAATGGACATTATCAAGGAGTCAAATCATAACACACGCTGGAGAGGCTTGTGAGGAAAGGGGACCCTCTGCATTTTTGGTGGGAATGTAAACTAGTATAACCAATATGAAATCAATGTGGAGATTCCTCAAAAAACTAAAAATAGAAATTTTGTTGGACCCAGCTATTCCCATTCTAGGTAGCTTCCCCAATGAGTTAAGATATCATTTTACAGTGATGCATGCATACCCACATTTAATTCATTTCTTTTTCTACCCCACTGACTGCCACTGAGTTGCCAAATAAAGGAGATGGTGCAGTTTGTCTTCAGATAGCACAAAAGAGGGGTGATTCAGTGTCACTTCATTTATCTTGCAATCTGCCTCTTACACTGTTCTGTATGTGGCTGGGAGTGGAGAGGGTAGAGAGCCCTGCCCATCCACAGCAGTGGGGTCACAGCCTGCACCACCCTCCTCACACTCATGGTCCATTCATTTGGTAGTCAGTAGATATTGACTGCATGCTTATCTCCTATTGGATTGCAAATCCTGCGAACCTTGGTGTTAGAGTCTAAAGACAAAGTAGGAAATGAGACAGATGTGGTTCACTTGGCAAGCCTGTAGCAGGAAATCGATATTAAAGGGAGAAAAGAATAAGTGTAGCACTGGCATCTCTATAAATGTCAGACTCTTTCAGAGGGTCCTGGATTGTATATCATGGGCTAGATGATAACTGTAACTTTGAATTTAGGATTCACTTCTGGTGATTGGAACACAGAAAAAATACACAATGAGAAGGGCTGTATTATCTCTGTTGATCAATGCAGTTTAGAGTTCAGTTGCACAGGCCACAGTCTCCTGTTAATACAAGTTTGTACTTTTTCAGCCTTCAGCCTGTATTTTTTTTTCTATTTTCTGGGGAAGGAGTTTTGCACAGGTCTGTTTATAAGAGAATAAGGATTTGTTTCAATGCCCCAGTTTTTACACCTGGTGAAGCCGGTATCAATACACTCCAGTGATGACTATTGACTTACACCAACGCATTTCTCCCCCTACTTGCACACAGTTGAGATGTGCGCACTTGCCCTCAGTTACTTACCCTGTCTATGTTCAGGTGCCCTATACCACAACCCATGTGGCCCTTGAGGTTCCTTGGGGTGAAGGACTGGGAGAGGATGAGAAAATAAAGAAGAGACAAAGCTGGGGTCAGGTGGAGCCCTTATCCTCCTGATGGGAGGGAAGGAACTCTTTGGCCTGTATTTTATTACTTTAAGAGAAAATGAGTAGATAGCATTATTTGATGTGACAACATTTGATCTTCAATGAAGCTTCTAATGATATATGTATAGTTGACCTATCTCTTTGTTACAATGGGATAGTACAATTGTATTATTGCGTATTTAGTTTTTCATGTCTATTAGTATTTGTCTTACATAGTTGGGTGCTCCCATATTTGGTGCATGTATATTTATGATTGTTAGCTCTTCTTGAATTTTTCCTCTAATGAGTAGGTAGTGACCTTTATCTCTTTTGATCATTTTTGGTTTGAAGTTCATATTGTCTGCAAACACAATGGTTACCCCTGCTTTTTTCTGGGCTCCCGTAGCATTGGAATATTGCTTTCCATCCTTTGACTTTCAGTCTATGAGTTTCTTTTTGAGTTAGATGTGTTTCTTGTATATAGCATAATGTTTGATCTTGTTTCTTGATCCATTTTGCCAACCTACTTCTTTTAATTGGTGAATTGAGGCCATTTACATGATGACTGTAACTGATATGTATCGGCTTATCTTTGTTATATTGTTTGTATGTTGTTGGTTCCCTGCTTTTCTCCTTTGTTTAATTGCTTGCCCTGTCAGGTAGTTTCTTTCTGTTGTTGTTCTGGGAATTGTGGTCATTTTTATCTCTATATAGAATATTTTTCAGCACTCTTTTCTAGGATTGGTTTGGTGGACATGAAATTTTCAGTTGGTCTTTTCCATGGAAGTATCTTATTTCTCCATTGATTCTGAGAGATAGTTTGGAAGGTACATCAGTCTGGGTTGAAATTTTTTTCTTTCAGGGATTGAAGCTCACTTCAAGCTCTTCTCAACCTAAGGGTTTGTGTTGAGAAGTTGGCTGTGATTCTAATGAGCTTTTCTTGATAGGTGATATGTTTCTTTTCTCTATCATCTTTTAGTATTCTGTTTTTATGCTGAATTTCTGGGATCTTGGTTATTATTTATCTGGGTATAGATTTATTTTGGTCATGACTGTTTGGAGTTCTATATGCCTCACTTGTCTGTATACCAGATTCTTTTTCCATGCTTGGGAAATTTTCTGTGATTATTTCTGAAAATAGGTTCTTTAAAATATCATTTTCATTTATTCCTGTGTTTTCATTGACATCTGTCAGTCTTATATTGTTTTTCTTTGCATCATCTTGGAACTGTTAAATTGTTACTTCATAGTCACTCGTTATTTTTAAGAGTTTTTTCCTTTTATGATCACAAGCTACAATCCTATCTTCAAAGTCTGAAAGTTTATCTTCAGTTTCATTTAAGCAGTTTTGCCAGCTTTTTTATCCTTTTTTTTATTTTTTAAAATTTTATTTAAAGAAAAAACAAAACAAAACAGAAAAAAGGGTAGAAACAGTACAGAATTTAAAGAAAATAAACAGTAAGAAATCACTAGTTGATAAATTACATATTGTCTTCTCAGATATAGTTGTTCAAGTTACAAAATTAAAGCATACAAAGTATGCATACTGACATTCAAACAGTGAGACTGCAAAGAAGTTCAATGATCCAGTAACAACTTAGCAACATGCAGTTATATCTTTTAGAGCACTTCCTTTTCTTCCTTTTACTTTTTAAGTCCATTATTTGTTTAGTTATATCTTGTTTCAGGTTGCTCAGTACCTTACTGACCTGTTTTGTTGTTGTTATTTACTTTTTAATCACCTTGTATTATTCTGTTGCTTTGTTTTTGAGTTTCTCCTTATCCATGCCCCATGGATCAGCTTTGGTGGAGTTGGGAATTTTTTAGAGGTATTTTGTTACTTTTTCTTCTACTTTTTTTTTAAGGTAGCAAAATACAGCAGAACAAGACAGAACAAACCCACGCGAGGCAGTGCAGTGAAACTGGCACAGAACCTCACAGAAGGTCACCAGGACAACATCAATAGGCACAATAAAGTACATCCTGTTCTCTTTACATTAGCTGTTCTTTCAATCAGGTACAACAAAATGGAAGGAAATATTGAACTTATAAAAACAGAATATTGAATAGAGCAGTACCATTAATCAAAACTGAGCAAAACAATGATAAAAATATTTGCCTTCAAGGAGACGGTAGAAGGAAATCACCCTTTCTTGCCACATTGCATACATTCATCCTCCCAAGAGATACTCAGACCTCTGGGTCCCACTTGCTAACAGGGTGGGGATGGATTGATGTCTGATTCTTACAGGTCCCCAGCTGCTTACCAGGGTGGCGAGCTGGCTGCCTGTTCTCCCAGCGTCCCAAGTTCCAACATGATGCAGAGCTCAGGAATTGCTGATAGTTCTTGCCTTGGTGTGCCAGTGGCTTGTCTCCTGGATATCTATTTGAATCTGTTTCATGCATTCTATTTCTCTCCTATAGTGTTCATTCAAGGTTTCCAGCATTTTCCCTTGATCCTGTACTTTTTTAAAAAATCTATATCTTCTCTAGCTATGCCAAGCAACTTCTTCATTAAGGTTGTCATTTGTTTCTTTACTTGGGAGATTATTTCTGATTTGATTTCCTCTGTAGCTTCAAGGATTTGTTTCTTTACTTCACTTGCTATGTTTTCAGAAATTTCAGCTGGGTGACTTCAAATATCCTCTATTTTTATGTCTCCTATACTTGTTACAGATGGGTTGTGGGTTTGAGATTGCATTTTGCTTTTTCATTTTGTCATTTGCACCTCTTGGTAATATTTAGGTCTTTTCAATCCTGCTAGTCTTTTTATTTTTAAAGTAGTAAAATACCACACAATAAGATGGAACAAAGCCAATCAAGACAGTGTAGTGAAATTGGTACAGAACTTCACAGCAGGTTACTGGGATAACAGTAATAGATACTATAGTATATCTCATTTTCTTCACAATAGTTGTTCTTTCAATCAGGTATATCAGAATCAAAGGAAATATAGAACATTATAGAACTTATCAAAACAGAATATTGAATAGAGCAATACCATTAATCAGAACAAAGCAAAAGAGTGATACAAATATTTGCCTTCAAAGAGATGGTAGAAGGAAATCCCCCTTATTTGCTATGTTGCATATAGTCAACCTTGCAAGAGATGTTCAGATCTCTGGCTCCCACTTGCTAACAGGTGGGGAGATGGATGTTTGAATTTCAGCCCGTGTGCTGGTAGGCTCACAGCCGCTTACCAGGGTGGTGAGCTGGTTGCTTGATTTCCCAGCACCCTAAGTTCCAATAAGGTGTGGATCTCAGGAGATGCTGATGGTTTTCACCCTGGGGTGGTTGCAGCTTGCTGGGTCACAGCCACTTACCAGGGTGGCAAACTGGCTGCTTAGTTTCCCAGCACCCTAAGCTCCAACATGACCCAGATCTCAGGAGATGCTGATGGTTCTCGTCCTGGGGCGGCCATGGCTAGTCTTAACTGTCCATCATGTGTGTCTTAGGGTCCCACTGTGTGGCTGATTTTACCCAGTTGCTGGATCCAACTGTGTAGGGGAGGGGCAGGTCACTTGAATTCTTCCTTCAGGGCTAGTTGGATGAATCCTATATTGTTAGGCTGACTAATCTAGGAGTATTGATGTGAACCAGCCCTTAGCTCATATCATTACTGGCTTCAGACTGTTCCAGGCTGCCAGACCCACCTGTCTGTGGTGTGTGCCCCAGCTGAGACCCTACTGTGTTGCTGGGGGTCTTGCAGGCCCAGTCAGTTTCCTCCAAGTGGGAGGAGGCTCCTCCAGTGTTCTCACTAGCCCATCCCGTGTTCTCTATGTGGAAGGAGGGCTCGCCTGTGCTCTTGAAGGCTCACCAAGGTCCTCCAGGTGGAGGGAATGTTCACTGAGGTTCCTGCCAACTCACTGAGGTCCCCTGCTTGTGAGGGGAGACACACCACACTCTTGTTGTCCTGCCAAAGTCCCTCTGGGTGGGGGAGAGGGGTCACTGAGGCTTCCGTCAACCTACCAAGGTACTGTGAGTGGTGGAAGGGGTTGCTGACTCTCCTGTTGGCTGCTGAGGTCTTTGGGTGTGGGGGAGGTGTGGCCAGGGCTCCTGTTGGCTGCTGAGTTCTGTTGGGAGTAACGTGGAAACTCTAGTTTTAAAATACCCAGAGTTGGTGCACTGGGCCTCTAATGATGTATGTAGAGGGCAGAAATTATGACTGTAAAACCATGATGAAGAACACATAAAATTATAGCTTGTAGCAATTTACAGTTGTTCCATTGTTCTGACTCGTATGGATAAGACTTTTCCTATGATTATAATGCTTAATACTATTTTCAAGGAAATGAAGTGAGGTTATCTGGTCACTGAATATTTGAGTCACTTATCATTGAAAAATTATTAGAAAAATAGCATTTTAATTCTCCAAGCACTCAGTCTACATTAATGTCTAAAGGTATTAGATTTCAGAGAGAAATCATCTTAAAGTAGAGGTTCAATCTTCAATGCTTGAAAATTTTTTTACCTGGATTATGTTATAATGTGTATCATATTATACATAATGTAAAATTTATACATAAATATATTTATATGATAAATATATAGAAGTTATATACTACATATGCTATTTATATGCAGACATACATGTAAGACATATGGTTTTTTTTGAGACAAGGTTTTGCTGTGTAGTCCAGGCTGGCCTTGATTTCACTATGTAGCCCAGGCTGGGCTTGAACTTGCATCAATCCTCCTGACTCAGCCTCTCAAGTGCTGAGATTACAAGAGTATGCCACCACATCTGACTATATATATATATGGTTTTTATCCTCATTATTTCAAATGCAGCTAAACTCTTGCCAGATAAATAGGAATAGAAATATCTGTCTGTCTCTCCATTCATCACACACACACACACACACACCCTTCCTAGAAGTTATAGGAGACAGACAGTACATAGTGATGTCTCCAAACTGACCCTTGATAGCTTTTATTCATTCCAATACCAAAGCTTCCACTAACTTGTCATACTCAGTGTGTTTGGAAGTGATGAGAAATTTGAAATAAAATTTAAATTAAATGCTTACCTGAAGATCTACTTCTCTTTTTCATGCAGCTGACTGCCTTCCTGCCTGGGACAGAATGGTTCAAATCTTTGAAATCATTCACAATTGGGTCATTCTCAATGCACATGTACCTTGCTTTGAGTTTAGCATAGAAAGTCTTTGTGAGATTGAACTCTTTCTAGTAATAAATAGCTTGTTACTCTTTCTAAAGGTGACCTTCTTTACTGAGTCATAAGATGACATTTTGCCCTTTCGCAATATCTTCCAGCTGACACTCCTCAGTGTTTTTGATGTATTTCAACTCATAGAACAATAACTAATTAAATGCCTTGATTTACCAGTCATGACTTATATCTACAATCATTAAGATATGTTGCAATAAATGAGTTACAAGTAGAGGCATAAACACCAGAACAAACATTACACAAAGCTGGCTATCCTGGGTTCTTGATCAACTTATTTTGAATGACTATGGACAGTATATAGTTATATAATTAATTTTTCTAATTTAAATATTTTAACCATGCACCAATATATTGTGAACTTCATCATCCAATTCTCTATATATTAATAGATTCAAAAATATTTTTTTAAAATTTTATTTAAAGAGGGGGGAAGCAAAACAGAAAAAAAGGGTAGAGACAATACAGAATTTCAAAAAAAAATAAACAGTAAGAAATCACTATTTGATACATTACATATTATCTTCTTGGATATAGTTGTTCAAGTTACAAAATTAAAGCATACAAAGTGGACATTCAAACAGTGAGGCTACAAACAGTTCTGTTCACTGATCCAACAAAAACTTAGTAAAATGGTTATCAATCCTGTATACTTAAGTATACATACAGTTATCTATTTTAGAGCACTTTCTTTTCCTCTTCTTTCTTTTTTTAAAAAATTTTTTTATTTGAGAAAAAATTCTGAAACAGAAAGAGGGTAGAAACAATACAAAATCTCAAAAACAAAACAAAACAGAAAAAAAGCCCAAAAATAGTAACCAGTAAAAAGTCACTAGTTGATAATTACATACTTTCCTCTTAGATGCAGTTGTTCAAATTACAAAAGTAAAGTCCACAAAGTGGACATCCAAACAGTGAGACTGCAGTCAGTTTTGCTCATCCATCCAACTAAAACTTTAGCAACATGGTTATTAATTCCACACACTGAAACATACATGCAGTTATATCCTTTAGAATACTCTCTTTTCCTTTTTTTATATTTATAATAACTATAATCCATTCTCATAAACTACTTAGAGGTTCTGCACATGTATAAGTCTCTACACATATACCTAGCCTTTCTGTATTAGAGGGAGAAACAAATCAAAACAAGTCAGCAATACAAATTCCTAGAGAAACACAAAATGAAAAGAACATACAAAAACACAACACTAGAAGATCTATGGTAGACACTATGATGTCTCTAGTTATTTTCAATAAAATTGTCTATATCATCAAATATAATATAAACTTAACATTGCTTTACATTATTAATAAAATCTAAACATTGGAGACATTATAGGACTTCAAAGGCAGATAACAATCAAATGGGTATCCTATTGAATCCTGTCATCTTCAGAGTAGTTGCCCCTACAATCAGACTCGACACTCTCAAGTATACCAGATTCAAATAAAATCAGTCAAGATAAAACAGTGATATGACCAATTTTCTCTGTCTTATCTCTGCCATGCTATTTTTCTGTCATTGTTGTTTACTTTTCTCCTTCATTCTACTGTCTGCCCCTTACTTTGAGGCCTTTCTGCCATTATTCCTGGAACCCTGGTGATTTTCTTCTCTCTCTCACAAACTCCCCCAGTTCCTCTTTGTCGTGGAAATATCTTGTGTCTCCATTAATTTTGAGAGACAGTTTTGCAGGGTACATCATTCTGGGTTGGAGGTTATTTTCTTTCAGGGCTTGGAAGATTTCACTCCAAGCTCTTCTTGATTTGATGGTTTGCATTGAGAAGTCTGCTGTGATTTTGATGAGTTTTCCTTTATAGGTAATCTGTTTCTTTTCTCTGACCGCTTTTAATATTCTGTTCTTGTGATGGATTTCTGGGATCCTGATTATTATATGTCTGGGTGTAGATCTGTTTGGGTTGTAGCTGGCTGGAGTTCTATATGCCT
>PVLA01006968.1:0-113513 GCA_004027455.1 Hydrochoerus hydrochaeris
GCAGCCCAACAGCGGTGCTCAGTGGCTGTGGCTGGTGCAACTCAGGGGTGGAGAGGAGACACCACAGCAGTGCCAGGGTGGGCACCTTCCGACCAGTGCCCCAGGTGGGGTCCGGCCCTGTGCCCATGTGCTGTCCTGCCCGCTGCCCGCTCTGCACACACCTGGGGGCCGGTGCCAGTGCAGGGTCCACCCGGTTCTCTGATGAGCCCGGGGCTGAGTGAGCCGCTTCCTGCAGCTGCTGACACCGTGTCCAAACGCAGCCCCACCCTGCGCCAGAGGAGCCCACGGAGACCGTGAGAGGTGTGGACAGAGTACTTCGAGCCCGGGGAGAACCGAAAGGGGTTCAGGGTCAGAGCCGCATGGAGGAGGAGGCGGCGGAGCAGCTCTGAGGATGAGCACAGGGAGGAAGGAAGCCCCTCGGGAGACCCCAGGGACCGGGTGCTCCAGCCACGCTTCTGCCCTTCCCTCATCTGAGAGGACTGAAAGTGCGCAGTCACAGGCCGGGACGGAGGCTGGGGGCTGGTCATGTCTGAGAGCACAGCTGTACTCTAACGGAGTCCCCTGCAGGGGCAGAGAGAGGCAGGCTGGGGTCCGCGGGGACCCCCCAGGTCACAAGAGGGGAACAAGTTACAAGCACAGAGGACAGGAGCACACGCCCTTCCGTGCCGCCTGCTGCAAGAGAGATGGTTCCAGCTGTGAGCTAGGGAAGAAGAGAACACGCGTGAAATTCAGGCTGAAGTATCAATAGCAGGTCGGAAGGTGACACCAAAAGTGCACAGTGTATTCAGTGCACTCAGCCAAAATCCCACAAATCTATGGGGAGGATTCAATGTTCAGGTACACAGCGCACACAGAGCCCCTCGCAGCCCAAAACGGAAAACAACTTATTTATCACACTAACGATTCCATAAATTTAGTTTAAAAAGGAACATGAAATCTATTAGAGAAAAGCATCAAGTAACCTCTAAAGGCAAAACAACAGCAGATTTCTCAGTATAAACCTAAAAAACAGCTTCAATCCCTAAAAGTAAGCAATTTTAAACCCAGAGTATTATACCTTTGAAAATCATCTTTTGAAATGGATGGAAAAAAAAAATCTGTCCACTGCAAAGAAAACCAAGAAAAATTCATTACCATCAAATCAGGATTCCAGAAAGTGTTTGTTTATGGTTTAAATCTGGAATTTTCCAGGAACTCTCCTGTACCAGAGGCGGGAATTTTGGAAGGTGATGTGTCGCAGATGCGACCCTCAGCAGCAGGCTAAGTCCCTGACTAGTCGTAGAAGAAGGAGCTGTGAAGACCCTGCATCTGCTGGAAGATACAAGAGAGAAACTCTTCGAAACATCGGCATAGACAAGCAATTTCTGAACAAAGCCCCAGTTGTACAAGATAATAATAACAAGAATCAACAAATGGGGTAATATCAAATTAAATACCTAGAAAACAAGCAACAGAATGAAGCTACAACCTAAAGAACTGGAAAAGTTTTGTCAGCTACTCCTGAGGATTAATATCTATAATGTATAAAAAATGAAAAATTTGATACCCTCAAAGTTAAAATACCCAATGGAAAAGTAGGGAACGGAAATGACTAGACAGTTTTTCAAAAAAGAGGGGCTGGGGATTTAGCTCAGTGGTGTAAGCGCCTGCCTGGCAAGTGTGACTTCATGAATTCGATCCCTGGTGTTCCCCGCCCCCAGAAAGAAAGAGATACTTAGCAGTAGCGATGTGAAAAAATGTTCAGGATCTTTAGACATTAGAAAATGCAAATGAAAGCAATACTGAGATACTATCGCAAAAGCTAAACCAACACCGGGGATTTAGCTCAGTGGCACAAGTGCCGGCCTGTCCAGCACAAGTTCGTGAGTTCAACCCCCAGCCAAAAACAAAGCTCAGCGAGCAGTGCTGGCCGGCTAAAGGGAAGAAAGCCTTCCACATCGTGTCTGGTGGGAACACAGGCGCGCACAGCCACTGCTGTGCCTCAGGGCCGGAACGTTCCGCAGGCCTCATGTGCTTACAGGTGCTGATTTGGGAAGGTCTTGGGTTCCTGGAGGTGCTACACTCAGCAGCAGATTAAGCCTTTCGTGAACTATGTTGAATATGACCTCAGGGGACGGGCCTGCTTGGAGGAGTGACGTGGAAGGGCTTATGTTCCCCTCATTCCTCCCTGCTCTCTCTGCCTGGAAGCCAGCATTTCCACCAAGCCATTTCTGCATTTGCATCTCCTGATCATGGACTGAAACAGCTGAAACTGTGAGGTGAGACAAACTTTCCCTCCTTTAATTGTTGGTGGTCAGTATTGTCCTCCAATGACAAGGAAAGGGACTTTGACAACTGGCTATGGAAATACTATGAACACTCCTCAAAAGCTGAAAAAAGAAATTTCTCTTGACCTAGTGATACTCTTCCTGGGTGTATTCCTCAAAAAGTTAAAGGCATTAAATGACAGTAATAGACGTTACCCATATTTGTACCAAGACAACCTCTAAGAGGAAATTTTGGAAGTGGTCCACATGAGCCACAGCAGATGGCTGTAGACAAGGCGCAGTTACAGTGGGCGCACCACTCAGCAATGAGGGTAAGCTGGACTCACTCAAAGGGACCTGGGCGGATGCTGAGATCATAATGCCAGGTGAGAGAAGTCACACACAGAATGCCACCTGTCTCATAGCATCTGTCCTACAAGAAACCAAAAAGGTAGGTAATGTAAGAAGCGAAATGAAAGAGCGAGGATCAAGGCACGGGGACAGCCTTCGAGGGGGGAGACGGGGAGCGATGCGGGCTGGAGGAGAAGGCAAGGCGTGGAGCAGGAGAGGCACAGTCACTAAGCTGCCATCGGTCACTTCTACAAGGTGAACATAATCGTTACGTGTCACAAACACAAGACGATTTAAAAATGACAGACAATAGCCAAGAAACACATAAAGATTTAAAAAATCTGAAAACGAAAGCCAGCAGCCTACCAACGAAATATGACAGGGAAACTAATTGGAAAAGTTGCATGAAAATCTTCAAACGTGACCCCAAATGTCAGAAAATACAAAAACAAAAATGATGAAAACTACAATAACAGACATCATAATCAAAGTTTCTAAAAATAATGACAATCTTTTAAAAGAAGCAAGAGGAACTTTCTGTACCCAGTAAGAGGTAAGAATGATGTCAGATTTCTTCCTGAAATTAGAAATTTAGACAAAAGTTAGTAAAGTAACGTCTTTAAATTATTTTAAAATAAAAACTATTAGCATTGAATTATACACTAAGCAGAAAACTATAAACAATTTTGCTGAAATTAATGTTTACATACACACAAAATTTGGTCTCTGTTATACATAGTAATAAAATCTGTGGGAAAATATTATAACTCTAGAAAGTGAGAAAGAGAAGGATATTTTAAAGGTTGTTACACTATTTATAAAGTATTATAAAATCCCTGGGGGGCAGACTGCAAGACATTTAAGATGTATAGTTTAAATGACCATATACAACCCTCCCCTTATTTTTGTAATTAAAGTTTTATCACAAAGCAAAGATTCTCATTCTTAATTATTATTTATGGCTGCTTTCACGGTAGGTCATTATCGAGAACTGTGGAATTGGAGGGATGATATATCCTTAACTTGTCCCTTAGAGAAAAGGGCCTGCTACCTACTGCAGTAAACATTAGCTCAGCCACTAAAGCACAGCGGCACCCCAGAAGAATCTCAGCTGGTAAATCAGCAGAGAAGATTAGAATCATTAAAAGTGTCCATTTAACCCAAAAGAATGCATAAAATATAAAACATGGGAAAAAGAACAGGACCGAAAGAAAAGGAAGAACAAGATGACCATCAGATACCGGCGAGTCATCCCATTAGATGTAAACTTGCAGACCAGTGCTTCAACCCAGAGGGAGCTGTTGGGGCTGCACTGCCCTTCTTTATGGAACAAAACGACAATATTCCTGAAACAACAGATTGTAATACTGTGAATGCTAAATAAAAAGGAAGCAGTAAAGATTGTGAACTCTATGTTTAGGAAGTTTTTATTTTGAAATTGCTTCTAGGCCAGACAAAGAAATCTAGTGCAGAGCTTTACAGATTCTAGAACTAAGGGTCCAGAAAGACCAAAGTGAAAAGGGACAAAGCAGTAGCTACTAGAATTCACTGAATTTTGCAAGGCTGCAGGATAGAACAAGAATATACAGAGACCAGTTGCATTTCTACATTCTAGCAACTATCAACCAGGAATTAACTTCAAAGTGTATAAAAATCTAAAATGTATAGGAACAAATATGACTAAAGAGATGCAAGATCTGTGCACTGAAAACATTTTAAATATTTCTGAGAGAAATTAAGTAACACCTAAATGTATAGATGGCCCCCTCTCATAGATTCAAGGGATTAGTAAGCTGTTAATTATTCCACCACAGACCTAGGTTCGCTGTGATTTTAATGAAGATCACAGCAGACTTATGCGTAGAAATTGATAAACTAATTCTAAAGTTTATTGGAAATGCAAAGATACCGGATACGCAATATATCTCAGCAAAACAAGAGGAGTGGGTGATGAAGTACTCCCTGTCCTCACTGCTGGGACACGACATTAGACTTGAGAGAGTTTCAGAAGTCTCCGCTGGTGGTCAGCAGGCTTGACTGCAGAATGGAATAATGGAAGGGTGCAGTAGAGGAAATTGCTCATGTCATGGTGGCCAGGAAACAGAGAGAGAAGTGAGGAGCCCGGGAGGGAGGTGACACTCTTTGAGGTCACAAATCCAACCAGGCCCCACCACCCACTAGCAGGTCTGCCATGAATTCACCTGAGAATGAATCATGCTGTGATCCAACCACCAGCTGAACACTGAGACAGGCCATTGAACATCCAAACCGTAATAGTGATAGAGAACTTAGCCTAACTTCAAAGCTTGTTATAGAACTACCATAACATGAGATTGTGTAAGTCACTTATATGAATGAATATATACAGGGAGCAGATGAAGTCCTGAATTCCACCCCCAACACATCTTGCAACTGATTTTTGACAAAGGTTTAAATTAATTCAGTAAGAAAGTTAGTCTTTTAAATGAGGTGATATTTAGAAAGCCTTGTAAAAACAAATAAATTAAAACTTCTATTTCATTAACACCATGGGTAGAAACTGATGCAAATTGTAAGACATCAGTATGAAACCAAAAGCTGCATACTGTGCAGAAGAAATGATAAGAACAAACTTTAAAAACCTAGATCTTGTGGGGAGTTTTTATGTATAATGTATAATGCAAAGTGAAAACTTTTAAGCGAAAATTCACTAACAATTTATCAAACACCTACATTTCGTAAAACTACAATGCAGTTCTTAAAATATCCACTTTTACCAGAATGAAATTCATTGATAAGAATATTAATGAACAAGATATTATTAAGTCCAAATTTTAGGCAGTATCAAGGATAAAATCGAATCCTTATACAAGTTGCTACTCTGCAAGTACCAAAACCAATAAGTATACACAATACGAAATCTTCTGTTTAGGCTAATGATACATTAACATGGTGAAGCAATTTGAAAAAGATCTGAATTCAGTACATGAAACATTTCAGTGCTCATTTTCCCATAATGACTAATTTAAGCCAAGTAAACAAAGTTGAGAAGTTTTAATCTATTTTCCCTCCCCAATCTTATAAAAAACTCCAACAAGAGCCATTCCCATTATGTTTCCAAAATAGATATTCACATTGAAGACTTAGAACACTTAGTCTTGACATTCTTTCCCCAGCCTAAT
Organism: Hydrochoerus hydrochaeris; assembly: GCA_004027455.1. Lineage (NCBI taxonomy): Eukaryota > Metazoa > Chordata > Mammalia > Rodentia > Hydrochaeridae > Hydrochoerus > Hydrochoerus hydrochaeris. The sequence continues at coordinate 5,759 of PVLA01006968.1, forward strand.
CAACCATAACTTCACCTTACTGTGAAAATGTTCATACTTCAGTGCTTTGCATTCTTTATGAATCTCTTTGTGGGGAGAAACAGAATTTCTCTTAATGTGCTAAGTAAGAATGGTAAACATGACCCATGCCAGTCCATCAGTAACAGCCACCAAACTTTAGCAAACAGCCCAAGGGAAACACAAACCTACTAGTACAAATGAAAAAAATATTTTAATTATTCTAATTAATTGAGAAAAGAGCAAACCATGTGTGCAGGTGGTACTGGCATTCTATGAAATGTTTCTTTAGACAGATGTTAAACATTTCAGCCATTAGAATTAAGTGGGCGTCGGGGAAACCTCATAGAACTGTGTGCTATTTAAATATCTTCTTAAGATAACTTATTTTTTGATGGAGCTTCACTTTGTGGAAGCATACAAACACCTCTAAGCTTTCATACTGGCACTGTGCACTTATTGATAGCATAAAGATTTTTCTTTGTTGCCAGAGTCCAGCTGCGGCAGGGCTAGGGTTTCCCAAAGGTGGTCAGGGAGTCGGCGATTGAGAGACAGAAAACACTGCACACCAGTCTGTGAGTGAATCTGAATCCGCTTTATTTTTTAGAAGCTGGAATATATATATGCTAACCTTGGCAGCAACCCCCAGCCCCAAGCAGGAAGCGCCCCAGTCTTAGCAGGTGTTAATTAACTCTTTTCATCTTTGTAACATCTCAATCTTGTTACTTAGTTAGTTTGGGAAATGTAAGCTGAGGCACCTGGATGCCTGCAGGAGGAAGAGATGTGTGAGGCTATTATGTTGCTCCCTACATTGTTTCCTTTATCACTTATGGGAGTATGGCAGTTCCTGTGAGGACAGCGCCTGTCTTAGGTCAAGGACTCTTCATATGAATCCAACCAGGCCTTACCCGTCATGGGCCTGCAGGACAGCAATTGGTCCTGTGCCTGTCTTAGGCGGCCGGTGGCGTAACATATGGGTCCTAGTTGCCCGTCTTTGGCTGCCTGTCCAGTGTCTCAGGGCAGTTGTCTCACAGGAACCCCGCAAATCCTCCTCCATGAGGTCTCCCATTTCTCTCACATTATTCACAGAAGGCAAAACCCCACAATCAGTCCTCACAAAGGGGTTATCTAGAGGGCCTCCAGCAACCCCCCTGGAGTCTCCACCCTCGACTTCATATTGAGCATTACATAAAAACATACACATGTGAACTACACAAATTACAATTATCACAAAACTATTTCAAGATCCCCGCGCCCAATTCCCACATGCGGCGTCCTTTTCCTGGAGAAGCGATTGTCACAAGGTGTGGATGGACTAGGACGCGGCATAGACAGAAAAGGGCGCCGCACTTTGTCATTAATTACTTTGGGGAGGCTGAAGGCCATTAAAACAGTCGCATTTTAAATCCCTGGTAAGCATCCTAATTGCCTCTGTCTCCCAGTGGTTGACTTCTAAAACACATTGTAGTCACTTCACTTTTACAGTGCTGTCATAAAACAATGTGTCCATGTCTAAAAGAAAGTAATGAAGGGGTAGATTTATTATGTTTAAGTTAAATTGGGAATTTAAAAGTTACGTCAATTTATCACATAATTTATAAATTGCTATATACAATTCTGGTAAATGTCATGTCAGGGAACTATCTTCCATTTTTAAGTTAAAATTATGTAAAAGGCAGGTTGAATGTTAAATGGGAAACTTTGAGAGGCCATAAGCATTTTGGGCTTCCACTATAATTTACAGTCATGCAACTAAACCTTTGCAATCAGATCTTTTGAATTAATGCTAAGGCTTTTTATGTGGCTCCAAATAACATGACAGGCTATCATTTGTCTCAATAAATTGTTGGCAATTATGACTGACAAGCAGATGAGAAGAGAGCCAGAAACAGAAATATCTAATAAACAAGGCCCATTGCTAATGAATATTAGTGTGTCATCTTCAGAGAATCTGTGACCCAAGGACTAGAGGAAAAGACTTGGAAGCTTGCCGAGGAAGGGTTCCATCATGAAGGCTGTCACTGTGTCACTGCAGATGGAGGCACAAGCCAGTGTTCCTCATGGCAGTATCTGTATTAATAGGAAATGCTGCATAATCAAAATAATAAATCTTTCTATCGTCTTTTATTGCTGGGTCACTTAGTCAGGAATAAAATTAGAGAAGACCAAGTAAAGAAGAAAAGCCGTATTTTTCCAAAGGTCAGTAGAGTCTCCTTCATTCTTTTAAAAAATTGTTCATATAAAATAGGGTTGATGTGTGTCATAGCTGTAAGCTTCCTTTACAGAAGAGATTAAAACTGTGCTAAGGTCTCTGGCTTGAGCACATTTAGTTCCTTGCTTAATACAGGCATATTGTATTTCCTGATTAAATTCACATTTTCCATCAGTCCTTATAGTGTTTTCTTCTTCTGAAGACAGCTTTGAAAAGGTCAGTAAACTGAAAACTCATTGCTGCATTTTCATTATTAGCTCATTGGGAGCATTCTGTCATGCCATTAACCATGTGCAAAAAAGATCTGGAAGCCAAAATATAAAGTATTTAAAATTTTATAATAGAATATCTTAAATTATATGAATACATGTCATGCACATAATATATGTGGTCTAAAACAAGATTAAAAATTAATTTTTAATGATTATTGGCTCTAGAAGTGCACACAATAAATAATTCTTCATAGGACTTGTAGTGGCTCTAAGATGATAGAAAGCATTTGATGCTTGCCTTCCCCATTCGGTGACTGCTTTTATGGGTGCTGGTCAATGTGCCCTTGTTCATAGTCAGAGTACAGGATCAGCCTGTTAACATATCCTTGATTAAATTTATTGAAAAGATGAATGAAAATTTGTTTGTCACATGCTTATTAGGAATAAACAGACCAACCAGCCCTCCATGGTGGAAGCCAGGCAGCTTATTCACCCGCCATCTTGGTAAGTGTCCCCGGCGCGGGCCAAGGGGAGAACCAGTGTGTTGTGGCTTGGCATAACCGATGCCATCTTGGGCCCTGCATTTAACTAGTGCCCTGTATCTGACTCAGAAAAATGGAAAATTACTCAGGGTAGAAGTCCCATGAGAAAAGCAGAATGAGCTGTACCCATAGAAGAAAAATTAACCTGCTCAACAAAGAAGCAGAATACAGGTGTCAACCGAAAATTAATGAAAGATTTGAGCTAAATTGTTTCCAACAGATGTCTTTTGTGATTCTCTCTTTTAAAAACTCTGTAACTTTCCAGTTTGGGGTGACTTGTTTGGACCCTGAACCAGAGGGATTCGTGTACGAGTGGTCCTGAGCTCAGTTAATAAATTCCAAATTTATCATTTTGGCTGCTTGGTTCCTATATTGTTGTTCACAAACCCATCTCATTTGGGGATTCGCCCTGGATTATAGGATCCAAGCCTCTCTTTGAGGCGATTGTTCCTCAGGGGGACTGCAGAGAGATATTCCTGGCCCCCAAGGAATCTCTGTTTCAAAGAGAAACCAGAACCTTGGGACGCTAATTTGGAGTGAGCGGTCCAGATCCAAGATTTTTGTTGGGGTGCCCCTCGAGGGTCTTTGGAGATACTGGATGCAACATAAAAGTCTCCAAGACTGTTCCCAGACAAGATGTTGCCTGGGACTTGTTAACTTGTTGACTTGTTGAACTGATTCTCAGTTAATTTCTGTCTTTGTTTTGTTAATCTTGTTTGTCACAGGTTAAATGTCCCCCCCTCCATACCAGGGATTGAACTCATGACCTCACACTTGCCAGGCAGGTGCTTATGCCACTGAGCTAAATCCTCAGCCCTTAAATGTTCATTATTCATCTGTTATTCATGTGACTTGTCAGTCTGCTTTTGCTTTTTGTTGCCCTTGCAATGTGTTCTTAACCATTTTCAGGAATTTCATCGGAGGGCCTCTTCTCATGGTGAACCTCTTTACCCAGGAAAGCTCCAAACATTTTTGCAAATTTAAATGGCCCTCTTTCCGAGTCTCTTGCCCTCTGGAAGGGACTTTTAACCTCTCTTTGTGTTAGCAGGTCTACCTCAACTCTCTGAAAACTCTGCTGCCACTTCTGAAGGCACCGCACCCCGCAGGTCCCTTGGTGAGAGAGGGAACTCACCTCACCTGCAGGCCCTGCACCCGCCATATGCCTCTGCACCCTGAAACCTGAGGCCCGGACATGTCCGGGCTCCCACTGCAGAGAATAGCTTGGCACCTCTTCCTCCTCCCCTCAAGCTGAGCAATCAGCCAGCGACTCATGGCACAGCAACAGGAACACAAGTGACCAGACAGCGACAACCCTGGAGAAGCCAGAGCCAGAGGCAGAGCCAGAGCCAGAGCCAGAGCCAGAGCCAGAGCCAGAGGCAGAGCCAGAGCCAGAGGCAGAGCCAGAGCCAGAGCCAGAGCCAGAGCCAGAGCCCACACCTTGCAACGTGAAGTCAGCTCTCTGAGGCCAAGAGCACAGGCAACAGCATGGCTTTCCTGATGGACACAAGCCCAGCTGGCTATAGCTCCCCTTTTCTGGGCTTCTGCTCCAAGCCCTTCGCTCACGCTATTCAAGGTAAAGAGGCTCTCCTACGGTTTCACCAGACTCATATGGGTGCTTTTAAAAGCAGCCACTTGAAAGCCAACTAATCTGTCTAAACAGAGGTAAGTTAGGGACCTGACAAGACTCCAGCTACATTCTTGGAGCGCCTCCTATACACCTATTGATCCAGAGGCACCTAAAAATAGACACACCCTAAATATCGTGTTTGTCTCCCAGTCGGCCCCAGATATTAAAAAAAAAAAAGCTTCAAAGACTAGAAAGATTCAAAGGGAAGGCACTCTTAGAGTTAACCGAGAGAGCCCAAAAGGTCAGCCTCTTGGTCGACATGGGAGGGGCCATTCAGTCCTACAACAGCCAGTGGGTCCTTTGACTCAAACCAAGGTGAGCACTCAAGGAGCAACTGAAAAAGTAAAAGTTTACCCATCGACTCAGGCCAATATTATGGATTTGGGCAGAGGGTCCCTAACCCACTTTTTCCTTGTCTTGCCCGAATGTCTTTACCCTCAGCTCAGACAAGACTTGCTCCCCAAGTTACAGGCTAAAATCTCTTTTGAGGGCACAAGCCCCTCGGGGACTCTTGGGTTTCGCAGGAAGACTAGAACCTTCCAGAAGCTGGATCAGAGCTGACCGCCCCTCTTCCTTCTGTTTTTTTTTTTACTTGTCCTGATGAAGGGCACTTGTTTCTGGTAGACTTGCCCTGGCGGCCTCCCCTCCAACTTCATTGCCACGAAAATGGAAAAAGGGGATTCCTGGGGTCTGGACAGAATCCAACCCACCGGGACTTGCAGTCAACCTCGTAGTCACCCTTAACCCAGGGGCCACCCCAGTCCAAGTCCACTCAGCTTGCAGGCCAAGGAAGGAATTTTTCCAAGCACATTCAAAGGCTAAAAGGAGCCAATATCCTGATTCCTTGTAAGTCAGCCTGGAACACGCCTTTGCTCCCTGTCCAGAAGCCTGGGACTTCAGACTATCGGCCTGTCCAAGACCTCCGAGAGGTAAATAAGAGAGTCATGACTCTTCATCCCACTGTTCCTGACTCATATGCTTTGCTCAGTTTGCATACTATACACAGCAGCTACTCCACACTGGACCTGAGAGATGCCTTCTTCTCCCTACCGCTGGCTCCGGTAAGTCAACCCCTCTTTGCCTTTGAATGGACAGACCCTAAGAGGGGAGAATCAGGGAAACTGACCTGGTCGTGTTTACCTCAGGGGTTCGAAAATGTGCCAACTCTATCTGATGAGGCCCTGAGGAGGGACCTGTGAGATTTTCGGGCAGAACATCCCTCCGTCACAGTACTTCAATATGTAGATGATTTACTACTGGTCACCACAGCTTTGTCCTCTTGTCTGGAAGCCACAGGGGTCCTATTGAGAGACTTAGACAAATTGGGCTATCGAGACTCCACCACAAAGGCACAGCTCTGCCTGCCCAAAGTCATTTATCTGGGGAATATATTAAAAAAAAAAAAGAAAATGGGCTTTGTCGGACAAAAGGATTGAAGCTATCTTAAAAATCCCTTCCCCAAAGACTAAACGTCAGATTACAGAATTTCTAGGTGCTTTGGGCTACTGCTGGTTGTGGGTCCTGGGTTTTACTGAAATGGCTCAGCCACTCTACACCTCTACTGGAGGGGATCCATCTGGACCTTTAACCTGGACTGAGTTCGAGGAACAAGCTTTCAGTGATTTAAAACAGGCCCTCGTGAATGCTCCAGGCCTCGTGCTCCTGACTTGGCCAAACCTTTCCAATTACATGTGGCCAAGACTCATGGGGTAACAAAAGGAGTCTTAACCCAGTACCTAGGTCCCTGGAAGAGGCCTGTCACCTATCTTTCCTGGCGATTAGACCCCACAGCTACAGGTGGCCAAATTCCCTACACACAACTGTAGCCATCACAACCAAGGAAGCCTCTAAGTTGACTTTTAGCCAGAGACTCCAGATAGTGGCCCCACATGCTGTGGAGACACTATTGCAGTCGCTTCCTGATGGAGGGCTTTCCAATGCTCACATTGTCCAATACCAAGCCCTTCTACTGGGCACTGACTGCATCGAGTTCCTGTCTACCTCTGCCCTCAGTCCAGCGACTCTCCTGCCTGATGATGACCTCTCAGTGCCGATACATAATTATATGGACATTATTGACTTGGTTTCAAGCCTGCGAGCTGACCTGACTGAGGTCCTGCTGGCCCAGACTGAAGCCATCGGGCCACTCACTTGGGGGAACCCAATTGGCCAGGTAGAGACTAAAGAGATCAGCCAAAAATGCCCGCAGTGTCTTCCAGTGACCCCTAAGTTGGCCACCACTGATGTTCGAAAGAGACAGTGAGGACTTAGCCCTAGAGACCGCTGGAAGATGGACTTTACTGAAATGGGTCCAGGAAGAGGGGGGCATAAATATCTCTTAGTTCTGACAATTGCATTCACCAGGTTGACTGAAGGATTCGCCACTCTGACTGAATCAGCTCTCACTGTAGCTAAGAAACTCCTTGATGAGACAGTGCCTCGACCCAGTTTGTCCACCTGCCTGGGGCCCGACAATGACCCAGCCTTCATAGCTCAGAGCACTCAAAATTTAGCTTCAGCTTTAAAAATCAGTTGGAAATTACATTGTGCCTACCGGCCTCAAAGTTCAGACCAAGTAGAGAGAACAAACAGAACCATAAAAAAACTATTTCAAAACTGGCTCTTGAGATTGGCGAAAACTGAGTAAGTCTCCTTCCTTTTGCCCTTCTGTGTGCGTGAGGTACCCCCACCTCCAGGGTGTTACTCCTTTTGAGACCATGTATGCCCGACCACTCGCTTTGATCCCCCGTGTCCAGATGCTAAGTTGGCTGCTGTCACTAACGGGAAACTTGTTAAGTCCTTACAGGCTCTTCAGCCCTTCCTGCACTCAACCCACTGCTTGTTCTGGGGCCACCAGACAGTTCCTGAAATACCTGATGACCCCCTGGCAGCTTAACCTAGTGATCAAATCTACATCAAAAGGCTACAGCCCACATGCCTAGGCGCCCGCTGGGAAGGACCCTACACAGTCACCTTGAGTGCCCCACGGCCGTCAAGGTCGCCAGAAAGAGCCATTGGATTTGTCACACCCACTTCAAGCCCGCAATACCACAGACTCCAGCTAAGTGGACTATGTGTAACTAATATCAAACCCAGATGGTAAACACCTCAAATCTTGATTCTGGTTCTTCATGCTGGTGGGGGCAAGGACCTCAGTCCCTCACTTTGGGAAACATTCAGGGCTCTGGACTTTGTATTCAGTCTGTAAATTTTCCCTTAAAACACTTCCCATTTCAAATTAATTGTAATTCAACTGTGTACGTGCAAAATGTCTCTTAGCCCCTCAACCAACATTTAGTCTCCCCGCCGGGGACGTGGTTTGCCTGTACACACCGCCTCACCCCTGTGCTCGTCTGGCTGTCTTCACCAGACCTAGCCCTGAACTCTGCATCTTGACTCATGTTCTTCCCCCAGTGTACTGGTGTTCTGGAGAAGGAGCGAGGGAGCATATGGGGTTACCCAACGTCACGAGAAAAAAAGAGGACCCCAGGCCTAGTTCCTGTCCTTTTGGGATTAGGAGTAACTGGTTCTGCAGCACTAGGAACCACAGCCCTCATAACTGGAGGCCAAAATTACCAGATACTAAGTAAAAATAGATTGTGATCTAGCACGCTTGAACAAAATGTTCATCACCATCTCTAAACTCCCTGGCTGAGATGGTCCTTCAGAACCGGCGAGGTCTAGACCTCCTATTCTTAAAACAGGGGTATCTATGCCTAGCCCTTGGTGAATCTTGTTGTTTTTAAAACAGTCTTAGCTCAAAAAGTGCCTAGCCAATAAAAATTAATAAGAGACATTATCAACAGAGTTGATATAAAAATTTGTTACCCACCACCCCGTGGCTGACTACCCTGTTCTCAGCTCTGGCAGGAGCCCTGATTTTCCTCCCACTGGTCATTACTATTGGCCCTGCATGGTAAACTGTTTAATACATTATATCCAAAGCCAAGTCTGACCTATTAATTTAATAATTATACATTTCCAGTACGAAAAACAGCAAAATGTAAATTAAAAAGATGACTTTGAAAAGGATGATCAGGAATCAAGGACTTGATTCATGCACTAAAACCAGTGGGGAATGGTATAGCTTGGCATAACTGATGCCATCTTGAGCCCTGCATTTAACTAGTGCCCTGTGTCTGACTCAGAAAAATGGAAAATGTCTCAGGATGTGAGTCCCGTGAGAAATGCGGAATCAGCTGTACCCACAGGAGAAAAATTACCCTGCTCAACAAAAGAAATGGGACACAGGCGTCAACTGAAAATTAATGAAAGATTGGAGCTAAATTGTTTCCAACAGGATGTCTTTTGTTATTCTCTCTTAAAAACTCTATAACTTTCCAGTTTGGGGTGACTTGTTTGGACCCTGAACCAGGGGGATCTGTATACAAGTGATCCTGAGCTCAGTTAATAAATTCCAAATTTATCAATTTGGCTGCTTGGATTCCTATATTGTTGTTCACGAACCCCCTTCCCAGCGCTCCCGAGATCCAGCCACGGTGGAACTCAGGCAGCTTATCTGCCTGCCCTCTTGGTAAGTGCCCCCGGCGCAGGCCAGCAGGAGAACCAGAGGCTCCCATGAGCCTACGGGTACGCAGGGTGAGAATCAAACACCCCCCACCCCCAGTAGCCTCTGAGGATAGATGTGTCAGCATCTCTTGGGAGGATGACCATATGTAATATAGCAAATGTGGGGGATTTCCTTCTACCTTCTGTTTGAAGGCAAAGGTTGTTTTCACTGTTTTGTTTTGTTGTGTTTGTTTTGCTCTATTCAATACTCTCTTTTAATTGGTTTTATAATGTTCTGTCTTTGGTTTGATTTTGATATACCTAATTGACTGGACAACTATTATGAAGATAACGAGATATACTATAGTACCTGCTACTACCATCCCAGTATCTTGCTGTGAAGTTCTGTACCAATTTCACTGCATTGTCTTGATTGGCTTCGTTCTGTCTTATTCTGTTGTATTTTTACTACTTTCAAAATAAAATAAAATTAAAAAAACGAATAAACAGACCTCTGAGTTCTGCCTCACGTTTCAGGTCATGTAGTCATTCTTGGGACACGGTCTTGTCCTATGGTTATGGATGTAGATTGGGCATGAGTTATACAGGTTGAATAATTGCTGAGAATCTTCACGGTACCCTACTATGCACTTCAGTGCTGGAAAAGGAGAAGATACAAAGTGACTAAGTAAAGGCAAAAATAGAAAGGCCAAAGTCTTTCTACAGAACCCTGAGACCTTTGCACAGAAAGCACTTGGTCACTGCATTTTAAACCACCTGAGCTCATGCAAGATGCTTTCAAAGTAGGATTCAATGATGTTTTTTAATAGCCCAGTATCCTTGTAAAATTAGCAAATCGTGTGCAAAACACCATTCAGTAAAGTTTGAATAAACAATAGTAAAAACTGCAGAGGTTGACATCAGGGGACTTTTGGAGTTTAAACAGGTCATTATAAACCAGAAGGGACTGTATTTGCTGTCTGTTTGGGGTGATGATCAATACCATTGCCCTCATGGGACTCTGGAGACAAACAAATCCGTCACAGTCCAGTGTCCTCACAACTAGTCCATCGCATCTGAAGGATGGAGTCCCGTGCGTGCAGGGTGTCACTGCCAGGTGGACGCTTGGCAAGCATCCTTAGAGTCAGTTCTCTCCAAGCACAGTCTAGCAGCCTTTAGGTTGGGTGGTATCTAATTAGACTGGGTGCCCTGGTCACTGCTACACTTTTCACCTCATTTGCTATAAAATAAATGCTTGCTTCGGTGGCCCCAAATGAGTCTACCTGCTGTTTTATTCCAGCAAATCCAGTCCTCCTTAAATTCTCACAGTGCGTGCCTAGTTCATTCACATCCTTTACATTATCCTTAGACAAATGTGACCTGAGGTTCCACCTGTATCCAACATCTACAGTCACGTATTTAGATAATCTCACTCATAATGTAGGGATTTTATTCACTTAAAGAGGAAAACTTCCATCTACCTCTTTATAAGACTTACAAAATCTCAATACAATGTCCTTTATTGACATTTTCAACCTATTTACTGAGAAAAGTTTCCTGTGCCTAGATAAGGTCTAGCCTTCTCAATGGAAATAATTAAATATGCTCTTCCATTGCTTACTATTGAAGTCAGAAGTTGTGACTCATTGATCTGTTTTCCCTTATTCATGGTCTGGGCCAGGACCACGCACTTTCACCTGTACCGGGCACCTCCACCTGCTTCCTCGGCTCTACTGCCAGAGCAGCACGGCTGCGTCCTGCGGCCTTTCCACCTCCGTGTTCCCCAGCTGATGCTCCTTCCTCCGCATCTTGGCTTGCTCTGGGCTGCTCTTTCTCCGGGCCTCTTTTGGAACAGCTGTTATTATTAACATTGCGTAGTTCCTCAATCCCTTACTTTGCCTCTTTTCATTGACACTGTATTCCGAGGAAGCCCTACTGATCAGACACCTATTCTGCGGCTCGCTAGAAGGACTCACGGATCAGAAGCCCTCTCTGCAGAAGCATAATTGGTTACAATGGAAGAGACATTCCAGAGATCAGGGTCAACACAGGGAAGCGAATCAGAATCAGGAGCGTATCAAGCTCAGACTTCCCAGCACCATCATGGAAGACACTGTCGTGCTTTTCGCAGTGAATGGAGCAGCAGCAGGACCTTAGTATTTTGCCTAGAGCAGCCAACTTGGATCCTTGAGTCCTGGCCGCATGTAGGAGGATGCTCACCTGGGCACACACTGCTCGCATGAGGGTTATGATGCCTGCGACTCCGGACCCAGGAGGAAGGCTGGTGTCAACCACGCACCGTGCTGATTCCACAAATCAGCCGGAAAAGTCGGTGTCCTGTGGTTCTTTGGTGAGAATACAACTTCAGCCAGAAGCACCGTGATTTCCTGAAGGCTCACCGCCCGGCCACAGCGGGGTAAGCAGGCCTTCCTTCCCGGAGGTAAGGGGCGCCTGGCAGGCTGCCTTCACTCCTCCTCACACACTGCCACTGTTTCTGATTGCACATTCATTACTCCACCGGTCTCAGTCTCAGACCGGACTAAAAATTCCATGAAGACAAGGATTTCTGTCTGTCTGTTGTTGTATCTCTTCCACCTGTGCAGTGATTGATTTGTGATTAGAGGACTAATCATGGATCAGTGATTGGTGGCCAAATGCCAAAGGGAGCAACCCTTGTGACTGAGGGCTGACACCACAGAATGGGCAAAGACAGGGCCCAGGGACTGCTGACGAGGACACTGGACATGGCCTTGTACAAGCACAGAGGCTGAGAATTGAGTGCTTCCTCTTCATTCTGTTCTAGAAAGTGATATGGAAATTCAGCGTCAGGAAATAACTTGAAACAGAGCAGGTGACAGTGATAAAGCACGAGGCAGTGTAAGGTGATTGTGAGGAGAGTGGGGACTGCTGGGTCTAAAGTTTCTGAAAGGGGAAAATGGGCTTTAAATGTGAGCTAAAATCATGTGGAAAGTGAGAGAAACAGGCATGTCTTGCTGCTCCCGCACAACTGTGAAAGGCTTTGAAATTTTTATAGAAACCCTCGTGGAAAGAAAAGATCATTTTCTACCCTAAGTTCTTTAGCTCTGTTTTTACTATTTTATGGAACAGACTAACAGAGTCCCTTGAAGTCCCCTTCTGAGCACAGGACTCTTGTTAAGACATTTGCACACCCTCCCTCCAATATCAACCACATGCCTGATCGGGGCCACTTATGGACCTGTGGGCTTCACAAAGCAAGAAAAGCATTATCTTCTCATAGCTTGAAAAGATAAACAATTTAAGCTGTTTCATGATTTTTTTGGCTATTTCAAACAGCAATACCGATTTGGCTTCCCTCCAGTGAAATTATGATGTCTCTGCTGGTTTTGAGTATGAGCTGTAAATGATGGAAGAAACTGAAGGTGTAAAATAAAGACAGAGTAGACAGGAACCATGCGCACTCCTAGAAAAGGTCATTTCACTAAAACCTACAAAATGCTAAATTGTCAGTAAGGAGAGAAAATAAATAATCTTTTATACTTAGCATAGTTCAAAGTATGGTATGCAGTATTATGCAAATAACTTGAATGGGCTCAATGAATATTGCTTTTTAAAATGTTTTACCTCCAACCCCCAATAAATATTTTATATATATATATTATAATATATATTTCTTTTATATATATTTCTTTTAAATATATATATTTCTTTTATATATATGGTAATCTGAAGAAATTATTTCAATAAAATTATACTAATATGTTAGTATATTATACTAATACTAATATTTGAAAGAACTATGCTTAAATAAAATAACAGTAAAGTGTAGCTATTAAAGTATCTTAAAAGAGCCAGGGTTTTGTTATCTACAGGGGTGGATTTTTCCCAAAATTTATTAAAAACACAACAGAAACTGTTCAAGTCTTCAACAAAAGCATTCATCAGAAGTGATAAGAAACTCAAAAATAAATAAAAGCATAAAACTCCTGGAAGCTCCTGGAACTGTCCTGGTGACATCTCAAGTCCTGCAATACCTCAGCGCAGGCCCCGGGAGCTCTCAGCCTTCCCTTGGGAAGAGCAAAGGGAGAGCGGTCAGCTGTATTCCATGGAAATGCATCGCGCAAGGTGCCGACGGCTCCCAAATGCCCTCCCAGGCTCTTCACTCATTCTCCCTTCTGTTTTCCTCCCACTGGTCACAGACACATTTGTGCTCTCTCCTCAAAGGCAACTCGGGGTCTAAGAGGACACGGAAGAATAAACGCAGACAGATGTGACCACTCAAGGGAACACAGCTTCCTCAGTGTGTTGTTTCTAGCGGGGAAGAGCAGCGCGGGCGGTGTGCACTGGTCCAGGAGGTCTCTTCCCTGCTCCCTGAATCGCACAGTTTTAGGAACACACAACAGAGGCGATGTGTGTTTTCTGTTACCACGGTCTGTTACTGCTGTGCATGCCACGAAGGTCAGGTTTGGGGATAAGTGTGGTCAGGAGAAGCACTTACTCTAATTAGACAAAATCATTGCATGTTATTTACAGGCTCCTGGAGCAGATTATATTGTTCCAGAAAAACAGTTTATCTTATGGGAACCCAAAGATGCTCAACTGTGACCATTAAACACATGCTCAGGCTCCTGATGGGAATAAACATAGGCCTCTTGGCCTAATTCTAATGAGGACAATTCCCTTCCACACACCTAAAATTTGCCTCGGATTTCAGACTGGAGAAGTCATTTCCTATCCGTCTCCTGTCGCACTTCTAGGCTCTGAAACTCAAGCTGTCATTCTGCCCAGAGTTAACTGCATTTTCATGGTGGGCCAAAGTGTGATAGCATATATATTACCAGTCAGATGCCTTTACATGAAAACTGTATCATAAATTTGCATTATTAATGTGAATTTGATTCTATTTTCTGTAATGATATAATTAAAATATGTATTTAAGACACCACAAGGAAATCAAAATCAACTGAAGTAGCAACATGGTACATATTTTATAACTGGTATACATGTCTAATTTAACTACAATAAATCATATGAAGAACTTCATCAAGTATAGATAATTTCCCTGGGAATTTAATACATGCCTATGTTGTATGTCTGCAGTGCTTAAACTCAGGTCCTCACCTGGGGACCATCGCTGGGATAAGCCCACTCCTCAGGGGCTGCATTCATGGCTTCCTCCTTTACCCTAGGTAAGGATAATTTCAGGAGAGTTGCGAGTTTCTCTACCAGGGACCCTCCATCCTGTTTCTGTTCAAACCAGCAGCTGTCATTCTCAGTAACATTAAAGCAAATGAGCAGAAAAAGTAGCATGGAACACTTGTTTCCTGTGTACCTGTGTGGCTCAGTCAGTGTGCACCGCAGCGAAGGGGTCCTCGGGAGAAGGGTGGAGGATTAGCAGATAGCTGACAAAAGATTTATGTGGGCAATTTCCCCCAAAGGGTGGGGGCTGAGACCCCCAGGACAGGCCAGCTGCCTGGACACTGGGTGCAGCAGAGCCACCTCCACCCAGTCTGGGAGCTTCTGAACCCTGGAGCTGACGGTGTGGCCCTGGGAGGCTGAAGGCACGGAAACTCCGGGGCTGGGAGGAGCCTGCTAGAGTGCAAACTCCCCAAGAGCCCAAAGCCTGAGAGAGCCAAGGATTCTGACGTCCAGTGGCAAGGAAAACAGGGCGCCTGCCCAGGACAGCAGCAAGCCCCTGCTCTCCTCTGCCGTTCTCCAGTGCTCTGTCACAGGCACCAGGCTTCCAGCCCACTGGATCGCACCCGCCCACACCAACCTTCCAACCTGCACAGTCTCAGACCCACGCAGAAATAAGGGCCCACCAGTTTTCAAGGCTTCCCTGAACGGAGTCAGTCTGACGCCCAGCATTAACATCACAGGTCGTGGACACTATTATTTTAGTGACTTTTCTGCCTTCGAGATCCTGCATACAAGCAGGTTGTGTGCATGAAGCTTCCAGCACTGCTCAGCTAATCACATCTCCCTGGGCTGACAGCAGATGCAGGATGGAGCTTGGTGGGAACAGTGGTTCCCAGAAAGGCTGTCAATCCAAACCTCAGAAGGAACCCTCCCTCCTCTCATTACCACCCACGCGGCCACTGACACATCTGCTTCCAGCGGAGGAAATGCTGAGTGGCCAGGTGTACACGATCCAAAATGAGGCGACTTGCACGATGTAATTAGGTGAGAACTTCGCAGTTCTCCTTCTTCTCTTCAAGGGACAGCCCGTGCTACTGCGAGTCTGAGAAAGTCACCAGCAGGTGAAATTTCAAAAGTTCTTAATTCCACCAATGCATGTGTTGTCTAATTTCAATCCCATTTTGCTTTGCATTTCAGCTTCATCTAAATCATAGGTTAAAGAGAACACTGGAAGGCAGTTTATTGTACTTCTATGTTTCCAGCAAGGTTAATGAAGTTCAACACTTCAGCTGACTCTGGGAATGAAGGCAAAAAGGATGATTATTATAGTTTTATCTGGAAACTTCTGCAGAGAGGCGGCCAAAATCATTATAATGTTCATGTCTATAAATAAACACATGGTAATTATGTGAAATTCCTTTCTTTTCAAAAAATTTTCAGTACACTTTTATGTAGTTGCTGCGGTCTTGGGGCAAGCAGTTTCAAATGTGAAATGCCTTACACAGTAAGATGCGTAGTCTAAAAAAATGTATTCAGAATAGCAAACAATTGTTCTCTGCCACTTTTATTCAGGCCTGTTTTTTAGTAGAGTCCCTGGGGATAGATTTCCTACCTCCATGATAAAATACATTTGCATTTAATGTAAGTATGACTTTTAAAAAATGAGAAATTTCATGTACAAAGTTAGGGTGGTTTATATATAAGCTTCTCTAACTCTTTATGGACAACTTCATAGACCATAGGATTGAGAAGATCATTCATAAAAACTATTTGCTGCATTCTGGATCTTTACATAGGATCGACATCACTCAAATCTCAGGAGAAGATAAGTCACGAAAGGGATCAAGCGTGTCACACGCCGTAGCCATCAGCCACACCCCGGCTACGCATCAGAACTTTGTCAGTAAGACGTCAGCAGGTGCTTCCCTCCCAGCGTGAGCTCTGTTCTTGCTCATGTGAAAATCAGTAAGAAGTTAGAATGCTCATCATGAGTCTCTGACAGGGATTATAAACAAACCAGAACTGAATGACGCCCGGCCATAAAGGTCTTTCACAAGTCCTACCCAGGGCTGGTGCCCAGAGTTCTTTCTCTATCTTACACAACAGTGGGTTGGCATAGGAATTCACAGGAGCTACCACGTAATTTTTGCTTGCATTTTAGAAACTGTCCTGATGTTCTGAAGTCCTCTACATTTTGAACTAAGGTCCTTTATCAAATAAAATGTTGGTGGATCGATTTTGTTCCTGTGACCTGCTGGACACATTGTTCTTTGTGCTGAAACACATTACCTTTTTTTCCCCTAGAAACAACTCTAATGTGGTCTGAAACCCTTGTGAATGATATGACGCAAGGTTGGAGTGAGCTTCTAAGTAACACAGGTTGGGAGAAGAGGTGGCGATGCCCGCGGGGCAGAGCTAGTCCTAAATGGGCAGACGCTGGGCACGATGGACGTCATGTGCTGTTCTGACCACTTTTGTGTATGTCTGAAATAACGCACAGCCTTAAGGGAACCTTGACTTCAGTGCTGGTAACTCAACATTCAGTGCCGGCAAATCAGCATTTGATCCACAGAGTGCTTGAACGCTGGGCAAGCTCGCCTTCTTGACTCTCTGGACTGTGTTGAGAACTCAGAAGCTGTGACAACCGTGAGCCAGTGCTCTTTCCCGTAAACACCTGGGTGGTGCAGGCGGCAGCTGCCTCCCTAACTGGGGCATTCGGACCCTGCAGCCCCTCCTGTTCCATCCCGCAGCCTTCACCCCTGTTCACCTCCCTGGCTGCTACAAGCATCTGAAAGGCTTAGGTCGGGAGCAGGCGGCTTTCCCAGCCTTCACGGACTGAGCCGCTGCTCGTGACTTCGACAGATTTGGGCTATTTGTTATCAAGAGTACGGGTGCTCTGTTGCTACCTTCTCATTTGTCCAAAAATGTGGAAACAGATTATACAAAGCTTTCCAATTTGTAGACATTATCAGAATTATTCACAAAATTAAACAGTGAGTTAAGATATTTTCTAAAAGCTGATTGTCTCATGACACAATGTTAGACACAGACGAACATCTGTATGTATATATAAATTGTTATATACATTAAGGAGATGTTGTTTTAGTCCAGAAATACAGAGGAAAAAGCTTCCTCCTCACCACCCAAGACTTACAGGTGGGCCCTGCCGTCTTTCCCACGGGTCACTTCCCCGCTCAGGATTGGTGATAACGGAAGTGTTTTATCCTCAGCTCCAGTGTCAACGTCACTGTGCTGCAGTCACAATCTAATCACCTGCCCAGTAGACAGTGATCCTATCACAGACAGAAGTGCACACACTCACACCCCACTGCATTCGAAAGTATATTTTCTACTTCAAGAAATTATAAATCAGGCCCACAAAAGTGAAAGAAGAACAAAGTGCCCCAGTGTTGCAGGGAGCAGAAGTCGAAGAAGAAAAATGAGTTACGGGTTATTATATATCATTCGTGTTTAAAAGAACTTTTTGTTACATGAATATTCTATTTACAATGCCTTGCTGTAAATCAGCCGTCTTGGGGAGAGATTTATCTTACTTGCCTGTGTGCTGTAATAGCTCATTGCTTTATAGAGGGAAAAGTAAATTGCTAAATTCATTAAAAACTTACATGTTATTGTCTAGGAAAATAGCAACTGATTGAAAACTGCTAATATTCACTTCTTCTACGTAGAGGTACTTTAACAAACTTTAAGGCTCATTATATTCTGATGCAGTAGATAAAATAATGCTGTGTCAGGTTAACATTTGGTTATAGTTCAGAGAAAAAGATCTTTTTGGTAGGGAGCATAGAAACAATGTCTTATACAGTTAGAGGGTGAAGGTTCTACCTCACAGGAAAGTTTACACTGTGTAAGGGGTTTGAGCATGGACGCGGGGTCACCATGCATGTGAGCCCTCCATCTAGATTTAGTTAATAACCATGTACTCTGTTAGTAAAAACCATGTCACTGGCCTTTCAAGCTCAAGAAATCCACTAACATTTTAACATCGGAAGAGAAGGAAAGAGCTACAGGGTGACTTTTCTGTATTCATTCAGGGAAATGAAGGAAATGCCAGCATGAAAACACCGCCTCCCTAGTGGCAGCCCTCAGCAGTGGGGTAACCTTACTGAATGTTATCTTCAGTTCTGAGCAGGTTTCTTCCTAGCCCAGCTACTTTTCTAGACCATGAAAGAAAATACTAAAAATTGACTGAGACCCCTCTATCAATGATGGTCATGTTTATGTGGAAATTGATCACTGCATGCTGTGTCTCTACCTTTGCCTCTGCCAAAACAAAAGAATCAGGAAGAGGCAGATGGAAATGGACTTTTCAGGGTTAAAGTAATAAAATATGAAATATGGCCTGATGAAGTATCAAAGATTGCAAACAGGTCATTTGCTCATTTGGGTAATAAGTGGGCATGGGGTCACACATCTGTGATCCCAACACTCTGGGAGGCTGAGGCAGGGAACCCAGTCTGGGTGGCTTAAAAATAAAATTGAAAAGCTCTGGGGTTGTGGCTCTCCATGGAGGGCCTGGGTTCAATCCCAGTACTACAAAAGGGAAAAAATAATGTTAATATGAAAAGTACTGAAAGGTCAGTTGCTTCCAGCTGCTCCCCAGGATCTACCTGACAGGCCAGCACAGCTTTGCAGGACTCGGAAAGGCAGAGATGTCCCTGCCTGAGCCAGCATCAGGCTCTGGAAAACTCCAGACGCCATCAGCTTCACTAGGTGAACTCAGAGTTGCCGATGTGGCCAGCATGGAGCACAGTAACCCTCCTCACTCTCCTCAGTCCTTAGAAAAGAGAAGCAGCTGGCGAGTGCAGTCACAATTAAGGGTCAGTGCCATCGGTAATTTTTCTCATAAATTTCTGCTACTGTATTTATTGTACAGTTTTCCCCCAGATAATGATTGTAGCAGCTTTGGCTCCACCTCTCAGGTGCCATTTTGAAGGATTATTGTTTTTCTAAACAAACGCAGGATGAGAAATAGTAAGATCACACCCAGCCCTCTCATTGCGGTTATGATGGACCAGACTTCACCTGGTGTCGGTGGACAGTCTGACTGTGAGCGTCTGGATGTCCTCCCTCTCTTCAGGGCTCATCTAGTTCATTAATCAGAACATTATTAGACAACCCTGGACATTTTCCCTCAGTCTGTGGTTCCTAAGCCTCTCATTTTACTTCTTTATGAATCAGTTCTTTGCAGTTTTCTGACCACTATGCCTTGGAGCCCCGAGGACCTATTTCTTAGAACAAACTCTTCCCTACTGCTCATATAGTGATTTTCTTTTTCAGATTCAGAAATTTTTTCAAATTAAAGTGCAGGGACCATAACTGCTACTATAACTTCATGTGCTTTATTTTTCATAAGCCTGAGGAAACTAAGAATCCAATGAATTTGTTTGAAATTCAATATTTTAAAAAATACAAATTTATATGTTGGTGAGGGGTGCTGGGCCAGATAAAAAGAGAAATTCTAGAAATATAGCTTGATAATGTAAAAAGAAACTTTTCTTCTTATACTTCTTTACTTAGGTATTTTTAATATCACTTACATTTCTCAGACCTTTCTACTTAGCTCATTGTTTGGTGAGGCTGACACCATCTAGACACCTTGCGGGTGATTTCACCCCTCCTGCGAGCTTCCTCGGACTGCAGAACACACACAAGCGGGCACTGGCTTCATCCTGTTGGCATCTTTACCACCGACCACACACTCGGCATGTGTTCAAGCATTAAATGTGAGGTGACTTGATGGTTTTTAGAGTAAATGATTGAGTGAATTGTGAGAAGCATCCTTCACAGTTTTCAAATTTACTTACTTAAATCAACATACTGTATCTAGTTTATACATTTGTCACTTGTGTCATGTTTTTGAGTGTATGTGCACTGGCGAATGGGTAAACCTAGATGATTAGCAAGTGTTTTACCTCATAGATACAAATACTGTGATGAGAACATTTAATGTTCACTCCTTGGCATTTCCAAGAATTTAATTATGTCATCAGCTGTAGGCTCTGTACTATATTTGATATCTTATATTTATCTCTCTCACTTATACATCTTTCAACGAATCCCTCCAAACCACCCCCTTCCTACCAATACCCCAGATTTTCTTGGTTAATGCATTCCTATTTTTTGTAGCTATTTCAATTGGGATTGTTTACTTGATTTCTTTCTTATTAAATAATTTCATATTTCTAATTACCTATGATGAATTATTCTATTATGTATCATAAGCATATATTAATAAAAAGGAGGAAAAATGATGTTCCTATAACTAATTTGTATAAAAGTCATATTGAAATCAGTGTTTGAAATAAATCACATTTTCTATATAGGTATCATTTTCTTATAATTCAATATTTTAATAATCTAAATTGCAAATAACACAAATCAAATTTATGATTTTCTTTTTAAATCATTTAAAACTTATTTATTTTCAATCATCATAAAATTTATATATTTTTGATGCAAAATATGATGTTTTGATTTATGTACAGACTGGGCAAATAGCTTACATACACAGGGTAATTAGCGTGTCTAGCACCTTCGCTATTTTTCCTCCCTTCTTGGTGAGTACATTCATATTTTTATTGCATTTTGATATTGCAGTGCATTACTGTTAATTACATTCTCTTGCTTTGCCATAGGGCTGCAGATCTTATTCTTAGTATCAGACAATGACACTGTACCCAGTGATCACTCTGGCTCCTTCCCCTTCCTCCTAACACCAACAGCAAGCGCTCTTATCTCCTGTTAGACTGTGACAGAGGCACTCCTGACTCTCTTGTCTTCAGGAAAAATTGTGCAGCGGTGCTGATGTACCTCGCTCAGTTGCTTTTGGAATTGTCTTGCCTCTACATTCTTTTTTTTTTCTTTTTCACTCAGTTAACTTTTCCTCCTGTCGTAGGAGATCCCCCTGGGAATTTAAGCTGAAGCCCTACCCCCAGCACCTCAGACTGCCGTCTAATTTGGACATCGGGTCTTCTAGGAGTGATCATGAGAAAACACGGCTTTCAGGGTGGGCCCTGCTGCAGTAGGGGCACTGTCCTTACAGAAGGCGGAGACTGGGGGGCTGTCACACAAGGAGGGAGGAGGACATGAAGAGATGCACCGAGACGGTGGCACTGGAGCCATGTGTGACACTGGAGCCATGTGTGACACTGGAGATGGTGGCACGAGAGCCATGTGTGACACTGGAGACAGTGACACTGGAGCCATGTGTGACACTGGAGACGGTGACACTGGAGCCATGTGTGACACTGGAGACGGTGACACTGGAGCCATGTGTGACACTGGAGATGGTGGCACTGGAGCCATGTGTGACACTGGAGATGGTGACACTGGAGGAGCGGTGACACTGCAGCCAACACCAGGCTCAGGAGGAGACCAGGAACGTCCTCGGGATGCGACCCGTCACTGCTGGCTGTGGAGCTCTAACTTCCAGAACCAGGGGACCATAAGATCTAGTGCTTTACACCCTGGAGATCTGGTGTCGTGTCCCAGAAGCCCGGGAAGCTAACACACTCCTTCCAGCTTCCATTCTTCTGACAGCGTCTGCCCAGATCGGAGGACCCTGCCGTCCTCCAGGGCATGAGGTGTACGGAGGGCACATGGCGGGTCATCAGTAAATACGGTTTGAATGAATGACTTTCTGTAGCCACCAACTGATTTTTATTTTATATTTTATGTTTGCCAGTCCATGCTTGCAGCACACACTTGTACCATTCATTGTGGGGAGCTGGTGTGCACCTCACACAGCTTGATTCCTGCTATGTCCTCTTCCTCTTTCTCCTTCCTCTCCCCCTCCATCTTTTGATCCCCTTTCCATTTGCAGAATCACTGCTTAGTCCTTGGAGAAGAAAGAGATCCTTGTGGAAAGCATTTGTGTGTTAAGGCTCAGGTGACACACAAAATAGAATGCATACTTTCATTAAATTAAACAAATTCTTCAGCAGTTATTTCCTATCATATATATTTTACTTAGAGAAATAGTTATATTTTGCTTCAAGAGTTACTTCCTAGAATATGTAACTTAAGTAAGTAGAGAAACAGTTATTTCAACAGCATTCTGCATTACGCCTACTTCGAGGTAGGGAAACTATAGAGAAAGGACAGGGTTGCATGCTTTACCTCAAAACATGCCAGGGAAAAAATCAGAAATGTGGCAAACACATTGACCTAAAAATAAAAATGAAGGTATTATCAGTGGGTTATAAGGGCATGTCAAGTGGAATTCCTTGAAATCTTATTTGAGTATTAAGACTTGAAGAATCAGATTCCTAAATCATAATCAAATAATGTTCCACAACCATGGCATCCTTCCCAGAAGAAATAAGAAACAGTCTCCTGCTGTGAAACCATATGAGAACCTCCATTCACTCCAGGCTATTCCAGTTTTCCTTATAAAGCACCGAAGAACATTGCACTCGGGAGACAGGTCTGTGAGGTGTCTTGAGAGATGGCTCCAGGGCAGAGCCATCCAGGCGAGGAGTGTGGCAGAGGAAGCAGATCAACTCACCGGAGCGGGGAGGAGGAAGGGGCAGAGAGCAAGTCCAGTCCCCGAGGCCTTGCAGGAAGATTCACTTCCTCCATTCAGCTCTGAACCCAGCAATCCATCGGCTCATTGATGGGGGTTAGTGTCCTCCCATCCAGCACGCCCCAGGCACCCCTTCATCCAGGCAAGTTGATGATCAGATTTAAGTGAACTGGCCCAAAGCCTGTTAGGGTGGAGATGGAGCAGAAATTCTTCATGTGCAAAGCACTCACATGTTTCATACCAAATTGTTCGTTCTTCTAAGCGTACAATGTCCTCTCATTCCACACATGAAGCCGGAAATCATCTATCCTTGGCTATCTAGCACATTAAGCAAAGCAGTTACCCTATAAAGCAGATTTGTTCCTGAGGTATTAGAAAGCAGTCTTGCTCATCAATGTCTCGATGACGGCCACCGCTCTTCCTGTCTGCTGCCGTCATCGCCTAAGACGCCTTCATCGCTCATCTTCTCCTCTGCACTAAGCCTTCACCTGTCCTCCTTGGTCCTAGTTTTCTCTCTGCCATGCCCGCCCCTATTAGAAGCCTATTGATTTTACTATAACAGCCACTGTTTTCTAAAATACAAATCTGATTCTGTGAGTGTCTCGGTTTAAACCTTCTCACTGACCAAGGGACAGATGAAGAGGTGCTCCAGGAAGATCAGAGAGTGCAAAGTCAGTCTGGAAAGGCACCCAGCACCAAGAGTTCGGTTTGGAAAAGGGCAGGATAAGCTGAATCAGAGAATCCGGATATGAAGATTTTACCTAGTGTAGTAATGTTCACAAAGACAGACACACTGTGTTTTAGGACTTCATGATGAACAAATGCGTTGCTCAGATGACTTTAGTAGCTCAGTTATGTTTTCTGCCAACTCTGAGATAGGTTACTATCTACTTTAAAAAGTGTTTGCCAACAAAATTATTTCTATTACTGCACATAAGAAACTGAAACTTGCAGTTTTCTAAACTCTCCATATGAAATGTCATGTTGGAATATATAAGTTGATATTTAAAGGCATATATAAAATTTCCCTTGTATTCTTCAAAATAATGTTTTACTTCCTCTAGCTACAAAAATTGCACATTTGGCCATCTTTGACCTAGAAATGTGTGACAATTGTGGTTCTTTAAACCACAGAAGGAATGTGCTCTAAATATTCTCAACCCTATCTACATTCTAGAGTATCTAGAAAAAATTTAAAACCAATCAATAGTACCCTTTCATTATATATTTCTTATACTGACCTGGAGCTTCCTTATTTGCTTAAAAAACTAATAATAAACAGCAAAATTGGTACTATGATAATCTGCTAATGTTGGGAGGAGACAAAATTATCCTAAAACAAATCTCTACTAATATTTCTTAAACCTTTCTCTAAAAAACACATTCTTTGTTGTCCATTCTGAGTCAGGCTCCATTAGCTGAGTAAAGTGAATGCTCAAGGCATCTCCACAGCATTTGAATTTATCTTTGGACAAGCATTTATGATTATTCATGATTGCAAAGAAAATTATTTTGCACAGCATATTTTGCAATGCCTCAGCACTTGCCAAATTACACTAATTAGATTAACCTCCAGCACTTTCATTTTCATATTTTATGCACAAATGTCAGAATTTAATAATCCAATGAATAAATATGGAGGCACTGACAGAACTAGTTTCCATGAGAACTGTGAGGTTCACTCTTGCACAGGCTAGTATGCTAGTGACTTTGTTTCCATGTGACACGTGCACCTATTACTGGATGCCAGATTAATGTTTGCCCCTGAAGAGCAGAATGGGAGGAGGCTTTCCCACTCAACTCACCTGCCTTCCCGAATGACTATGATTTAAACTTAACTCTTGGGGCTGAGGATGTAGCTCAGTAGCACAAGGCCTTCCTTGAAAGTGTGAGGTCCTGAGTTCGATTCCTGGAACAACAACAACCAATAACAAGAACAAAATCCTGAGTTCTTTGACCTCTGCCTCCCTCCAAAACTTCAAGGAGCTTCCTGTCACAGCACTTGAACCTTAAAATAGAGCATTAAAACCACTGTCCTAAAGGAGAAATTATACACTAACTCAGAAATTTATTCAGTTTTTATGTGGTAATAAAAAGTTGCATTCACTACACATTTTAGGCCTCAAATTTTCAGTTTTGTTAATGGGAACAGAATGGGAACTTGTGCTCTGTGTAATTCACCAGTAACAATGGTACTGCGGGACTCTCGATGCCCACACTGATGCTGAGTGGTCTGCTGCTGTCACCCTCTCAGGGAGCAGGTTTTGATAGTGTATTGTGTCCAAGTCAGCACGGCTCCACTAGTGCACTGTTGTTCCCTGCGTCTCTCGGGACTGTGTATCTGGACGGTGTCAGTCTCACTGTCTCCTCCTCATTTATTCATTTATTTGGCTTTTTAAAAGTTGATCAATGTTTAAAATTTTAAAAATGGAACTCTTGGTTTTATTATTTTTGTATTGTTTTGCTAGTTTCTGTTTTATTTATTTCTGCTCCAATTTTTGTTATTTTGTCCCTTCTAGCTTTAGGCAAAGTTTGTTCCTTTGTTTATTTCTCGAGGCATCATGCTGTCCTGTTTGCCTGAACTCTCTCTCTCTCTCTTTTTAAAGCTTGCACTGCTGTAAGCTTCTCTCTTAGAACTGCTTTTGCTGAACCTCATAATTTGTGTGTGTGTGTGTGTGTCTGTGTCTTAATTATCATTTGACCACATTTTAAAAATTTTTCCTTCTGGTTTCCTCCTTGATATTCTGAAATTTCCTCCCCTACATTTTTACTTTCACATCATTACAGTTGGAAAGAGGCTGTGCATGAGTTGCCTTTTTAAACTTCTCAACCTAATATATAATGGAGCCTGCAGAATATTCTGTGTCCTTGAGAAAATGTGTGCTTTTCTACTGTTTGTGGGCAGCTTTGTCTCTGTTAGGTCCATTTGCCTTAAAGTGAGACACAAGTTTGGCATTTTCTTGCTGACGTCTGCCTGGGGGTTTATGCGCTGGTGCACCAGCAGGGCTGGAGTTTCCCTCTACCATCTTATTACTCTCTATTACCCTCTTCATCTCTAGTGATATCTTCCCACATTTAGGTACTCTTGTTTCAGGTGCACCCATATTTGCCCCTAAAACCAGAGTTGCATTCTTTTTTTGCACTGACCTCTTTATCACTGTGAACTAACTCATGTTAACTCTCTTTACTGCTTTCAATATAAAGTCTGGTTTGTTTGACAGAAGCACAATTTCCCTGCTTTCTCTCGGTTTCCCCTTCCGTTTTCCCCATCTGTGTACTTTCAGTCAATTGGTGTCCTTAATAGTGAAGTGAGATATGCAACTTAAAAGTCAACATGGATAATTACATTATTTAAGATTATTAGAAAAGTTATAGGACGGTTGAGTTTTCCTTCTGCGCAAGGCAAGAGCTTCTTCTGCTGAATGCACCCTCACTGGGCAGGAGGAAGCAGAAATAAAGACATTTCCGGTTAGAAAGGTAAAGTGAGTCTTTTGTAGGCGGCGTATAGTTGCGTCATTTTTGTTGTGTTTCATTTTCTTAATCCATTCAGCCACAAAAAATGCCAACTATAACCAGAACTGCTTTTCAAAAGCAATAGACATAGAGTGTTTCCTATACATGGAGCCATAATGAAGATTATTTAAGATAATTGCGATGCTATCTGAGAAAGTTTGAGGTCTTAAATCAAGTTTCCTGTTAGTCATATTATTTACCATGTTTTCCTCTCCGTGTATTTACCTGAGAGCGACAAAGCAGCCAATGTGACAGAGACATAATCTCATAAGCGTGCAATGACTCAGGCAATCTGACATTTTAATAGTGTTGCCTGGTTCACTAATTTGAGTTGAAAATGATCTATTATCTCTGAAAGTCAAAATCCAGGCAGTTGTTTTCTTTCTGATGTAAATATTCTTACTGTTTCTTGAGTGTTATCTTGGTTTTATATAGCATTAAACTAGTACCAATTTGAACCAATTGTGTTTTATCTCTGAATAGTAATTTTATGCTTCCCAAGGCAGCAAATACTTAAAGTTCTTTTTGATGCTTAGAAATAATTGAAGGCTTTTATCTGGTTCATATTTACTCCTTTATTCAGAAAAAATATTTATTAAGGATCTGTTATGCACATCCTACCACACAGCAAAATGGTGAATTAGGTTAAATAAACTTTGTTTCTTTGAATAACACACTTATATAAGGAAATACACAAAATAATACACAGGGGAGTTAAAGTGATTTCAGAATTATGAGAAATCCTCACTATAAAAATGAGGCAAATATTTCTAATACAATGTAAGTTAGAAAAGATTTAAAAAGTGAAAGTAAAGGTTCCAGATATACTAAGAAAGAAAGAGAAAAAAACACAAAATACTAAATACACAGATAGGAAGACTGAAGTTTCTGGAGAAAATAAAAGGACAAAGATGGTAGGAGAGGAGGTGACTGGCTGGATTTCTATACAGCTTTTCATTTGTTTAAGAATGACAGTGAGCATTTGTTCTGCTCTGGCCTTGGAATAGTCTTTTAAGCATAAATATTTAAATTTTTCTTCAATTCTTAAAATTTTTTAAGGACTATATTTGCATATTTCCTTCCCCAGTTATCTCCTGTTCTTTCTCCCAAAATTCTTCTCAGGGAAAACTGGAGCTTTTCCATCTGCCCTTTGAGTTGTCCGGCTCTCACCTTCTCATCTGTGCTTGCTGTGATCTGCGCTAAGTCTTCACTTCTAAATTCCAGGAGCTAATTTTCTGCCCAGGACCGCTACCTGTACACTTTCTCCTCTGCATAATAATAACTGTTTCCAGCTATTTGCTTTCATTTCCAAGATTTTAAAAAAAATGTATGTTTTGTTTCTACCCTGTGTACTGGAAGCCGTCACTGATGTTTGGAGTAAACTATAGCTTTGCTTTCCAGCACGGCTGCCCTTCTTTAATCACTTGGAATCTTAATGAAGGAAGATCCCTTGGTCAGTGGAGGTCACTGCAAATGACTGCCCTGTCTTCTGATTTTTCATTAAGCACTTGCCACATCAGTTCCTTTTTCATACATTGATGAGTAAGATTCTTCCTTTTAATTTATAAGAGATGTAACAGTGTACTGTGAGAGGGTTATATTTACTCAAGTCTCCATCCTGTTGAGGCTAACATCTTCATAGATATTGTGTCCATAGGTCTTATTAACTTTACATAAAAAAAACTGAAAAAATTCTAGACATTGCAGAAGACAAGCATTACTCTTTCCAACTATTAAATAGTCCTGTGAGATACACTGACCTCGCTGCAGAGTTCAGAGGTGATGGCGCTCCACCCAGAACAGTCCTAGTCAGACTCCTCCCGCTGTGCCATCTCCCTCTGCTCTTCAAAACAAGCGCTTAGGCACTCGTCTAACCCTAAAGGGTGTTGATTTTCTTTGGACCTTGCAGTAGCTTGCAGGAGCCCTGGGAAGGTCCTGTTGTAAAGGAAACCTGGGTTCTGATGTGCGGCGCTGCTGGGGCCCAGACAGCTCTGTTCAAGCAGAGACACACTCTTCCTCTCTAGGGGAGAACCGCAGACCTGCCCTGAGAGCTGCCGAAACCCAGGGTGGGCTTGCTTTAGATGGTTCTTCTACTGGGGGAAGAAAGAATATACAAGTCTTCGTTTTATACACCCCAAGAATACATGTGAAGAATTCAAGAGTCTTTGATCTCATAACAATGTATTTTGGTCGAAGAGTTTCTTTTTCGTGTGTTGATTTGTTTTTACTTATATAATTTAAACTAATTTAAGAACAACAGGAGATAGCTGGGTACACTTTTCCCCAGGAAAATTAGCATTTAGCAAAAAGATATAAGTGGTTGTTTCTTCCTGGCTCATGGAAAGGTGTTACCGATGGACGGACAGATTGATTGGGTGCACCGGCTCAAACCACGTTCTGCGGTATCACAGACAAGCCCCTCCTCAGGCTGGCAGCCCCAGCCTTGAGGACAACTTTTGAAAACACTAACACATCTATCAGCATGTTGGCTTAACCACCGATCTTTATTTTTGGTGATTATTGAACTAATTGTTAAAAAATAAGCTTTAAGTAAAGTAAATCAGACAAAACCTTGAATACTGCATGGTTTCACTTATATGAAAAACTCAGTATGTAAATAAAGTGCAAAATAAAAGAAAATAGTTCTGAAACCCAACATGAAAAATGTATCTAAAATATACCTTTACTTAGTGTAATTGTCCTATGTGTATTATATACTTTTGGCCTATCCTGGATGTTAATCAGCATACATTATAACTTTATAATGACATGTGATAAATAAGTCTGATATTGCAAAAATAAAGGGGAGTGGAGGGAAGGGGGAATTTGAGATGTGTTATGGACAAGTACTAATTCCCTAGAATGTGATCATTACATAGTGATAAAAATTAAAAATGCAGTAAAAATTATGATAAATCAAAAGAGTAAGACTTATCATTCTAAAAGACTATTGAATATGGCTTTGCCACAAAAGCTCTTACTTTTTATGTTCACAGAGCACATTTCCGTGAGATATTTTTCATGTTATCAGAAGAGAGAACTCATATTGTTCAACAGTCTAGGCTTTCATAATGTGTTTAGCATTAAGAACATAAAAGTCTCTGGTGGAAGTAATACTTGCATTAACTTTATATGCCCAGAACAGGACATGGTAAAGTTGGTAGAAAATCAATGCTATATGATGAACTGAGCAAAGAAAATAAATCTCCATTTTACTATTGAAACATAATAAGAGGTGACCCACGATAATGTGATACCTAAGAAAAAAGTAACAGGTAGTGAGTGGCTCTAAATTAACTCGTGAGTAATAGAACTAATTGCCATTGAGTATTCTACAAGGAATAATTAATTCATAGGAAGCTTACAGGCATTTTAAAAGCACATACCTCTAAAATTGCATGTCATAAGAGTATAATAATGCAATACCAACCTCTTAAAGATAAATGAGACCATAAGGAACTTTAGCCATCTTTTAGTACCAGCTCATGCACCTGGAAGATTCATCTTTAATTAAAACTGGCATATAAATTGAACATGACTGAGAAGTCGAATTACACTTCGGTAAAAATGGAAGGAGCATGAATAATAGTTATGATTGCACTCTACATTTATACAGCACTACATGTTATTCTTATTTTATGTCTATAGCTCTAGATCAGGATGCTAAGATTTTAAAACATCAAGACTACCCTTGCGGTTTGTCTTTCATCTCTTCACAGTGTGCAGGTTACACACGTGGTATACAGTGTCCTCCAGGATTGAACTTTCCAAGAAGCGCATGGCTCAGGGTTTGGATCTGTAATGGTGGACTCTATGTATTACTAAATGCAACCCCTGAGTCTGAATAGCAATGCTCAGATAGAGCGAATTAGATATATTTGTACTGATTTTCACAGTGATGATAACCACAGCAAGGAATATTCAAACAAAATTCCATGTTAAGTGTGTTACTTAAGGCAGCTTCAGTGTATGGACGGTAAAGTAAGGCTGGCATGAGATTTCTCTCTGAAAGAGGAAATACAGCAATGGCTGCACTAACATTTCTTTGCTCTTGCTGACTATCAATATTTGAGCAACATTTACATAGTTGTTACTCTAGATGCTATGGCACGCCTGTAATCCCAGCACCCAGGAGGCTGAGGCAGGAGGGTCACTGTGAGTTTGAGGCTAGTCTGGGCTACATAATGAGGGCAAGACCAGTCTGCACTACATAGGAAGACCTTATCTAATACGTGATTGATAAGTAAGTACATAATCCCCCAAATGAAAGACTTAAGTTGAGAAGCATGACAGTTATTTATTATTTAAGATTTCAGCAATTTTGCTTTGTCAGTGGATAAAAAGCCCTCCGGGTTTGTCACTATGGATGACATTCATGTTCACAAATAAAAATAATTGTTTGGTTTCCCTAGATTTTCTTTCAACTTGACAGAAAGCGTTGCAATACGAGTCTATTGCACATGTTAATAGACTTCATAAAAATGTTTCAATATCACCACTGTGAAATAATGTGTCTTCTTGATGTAGATTTAAGAAGTTTCTTTCACTAAATTCCAGACTATTAAACAATATGACAAATGCCATTAAAGATCACTTTCGTTGAAACAGAGACTCTGCTTTTTAAAGATTATGGTGGTTAATTACTTGTAGCAGGAAAGAGCACATTGGAGACAATTCTCAAAGCAGCGCCTCCTGATCAAGGCAAAGGAGATGCGTCTGTGGGGAAACACACTCCGCCCGGGAGACCGACTGCACCTGGAGGGTGCCGCCTTACTGGGTGTTGCAGCCACGCCGGCGAGGTTTGGGCTTTTCTGAGGGCAGAATGACCACAGTCCCTGTGGGGACTGGTGCGTGGGCACCGCGTAGCTAATTCTTTCTCCCTTCCCTTCGCTCCCTTTCATTTTTCCAGCATCAGATTCATTTACGTATCTTATAAGACCTTATAAAGTTAAATATATATACAGAGAGAAAAACAGACCAACAGGCTGAAGGATCTGTAAAACATGTGAGATAATTGTACTGTGTCAAGGTACAATTTTAGATACACTGCACATGCTGGATTACAATACTTTTTTTCCTCTTTTTATCTGTCTTTTATTTCGTCTTTCATAGATGAAAGACAGAGGGTTTTTCATATAAGAGAAGCCATGCAATATTTAAGCTTGTGTGCTGAGTTACTTCCCTGAATATTATGATCTTGAGGTCATTTACCATTTATAGCAGCTGACTCCTAAGAGCTAAATCTTGGAAGTAGCCTATATGTCCAGAAACTGATGAGTGGACAGGAAAAGTGGGATTCATACCCAGTGGAGTACAACTCTGCTAGAAAGAAGGATGAGCTTGGGTACCTCTAGGAAAATGGAGACACCCAGAAGACTCTGAAGAGTGACAAACTGTGTTCTCTGACCAAAAATTCACTACTGATGCAAATGTTCCAGCATTTGGTGCCATTTTCTCTTGAGCTGAGAGACCAGACATGTGGGTCCAGTTCTATAATTTCTTTCAGAGCAGACCATGTGTCTGTGTTCTTGGGGCAGGGCCAGGAAGGAGGGAGCGAAGGGTCAGCCAAGTGTCCAGGGCAGCAGTGGCTGTGTACAAGGTGATGCCACTGGGGTCTGTTCCACATCCGCCAAAGCAGCACTGCATGGTGAGCACCATTAAAATAACAGCAACACAGACACACACACACTGTCAACCACAGAGACTCACACACACACAGTGACACACACACACTCCTTCTCTCACACATGGCATGAAGAGAAGGTAGACCACAGCCAGAATTCAAGTCAAGACAAAACCCCGCTGGGTTCACATTTAAGGCCTCACCAAAGCCTCTGTCAGCATCTGGAGATTTCTCCCTCCCCCCCAGACGCTGGGCGGTTGGGGTCACAGCTCGGAGGGTGCAGCCACCATAAGCGTCCAGTCAGGCTGAGTCTCCTCTGCGGAGCGCGGGGGCCCCTCTTCACTTTCCAGGCCTGAGCTTCTCTGCTCACAGAGGCCCCTAGTGGAAACCCAGCCCCGTGGGAACCCAGACCCGTGGGAACCCAGCCCCGTGGGAAACAACCCCGTGGGAAACAACCACGTGGGAATCCAGCCCCTTGGAAACCCAGCCCCGTGGGAAACAACCCTGTGGGAATCCAGCCCCTTGGAAACCCAGCCCCGTGGGAATCCAGCCCCGTGGGAAACAACCCCGTGGGAATCCAGCCCCTTGGAAACCCAGCCCCGTGGGAAACAGCCCTGTGGGAAGGGTGCAGGTCACCCACGCTGTCTGGGATCACACCCAGGACAAGCTATCAGCATAGTAAGGAGCTGATTCCTCCGGACAGAGAAGATGGAACACCCGGGATACAGCCAGGATGCCCGCGGTCACCAAATCCAGACGCGACAGAGGACCCGGAGCCCGCAGCGCAGCGCTGCGCAGCGGCAGGAGCAGCCCGCCGGGCTGGGACGCGCTGGGTGAGCCCAGCCCCGTGGGTCTCGGCTCTGGACTCGTTTCCTCTCTTCCGTGACCACCTTTCAGTTCCACAGTGCAGAGTCTTCACACCCGTGGAAGCTCCACAGAGGCCAGAGGGTGCTGGCGGCCCGCGCCCGCCTCCAGATGGTCCGGACTCATGCGTGGAATCCGCGCATCGCCACGCGAGAAGCAAGGGGCTGTGGTCACCGCTGACAGCGGTTTATGAGTAGGGACTCAAGGATACTCGTGTTAAGTTTTAGTTGGTAATTTTTAAAAATTTATTTTAGAAAGCAAAATCGAAAAAAGGCTAAAAATAATACAGAATTTCAAAAAATGGTAAGAAATCAACACTAGTTAATATATTGCATATTGTTATCTTATTGGTAGTTGTTCAGGTTACAAGATCTAGGTGTAAAAATGGTCAGTTAAACAGTGACAGCACACACGGTTCTTGGCTTTGTTTATAGTGAGGTTATTGATATCTGAGTTCATATCTTGAGACATTATTCACGTTCTCAGATTTTCTTATTTCTTCATAATAGAACCTTAGAAATTTATCCTTTATTTCCAGGCTATAAAATTTCTTGCATATTGTTTATGGTATTCTCTTGTGAACCTTTATATTTCTTCACTGTTAGCTGTAATGTCCTCTTTTTCATTTCTAACTTTATTATTAGAGTTTTCTCTCTTTTATCTTAATCTACCTAAAATAGTTTCAGTTTTATTGACCTTGCATAAAATCATGTTAGTATTTTATATATATATAGTCTCCAGTTCATTTATGTCTGCTTTAATATTATTATTTTGTGCTCTTTGGTAACACTAGGCTTAATTTGCTCTTCTCTTTCTGGTTCCGTATGGTGTAAAGGTTGGTGTTTTATTTGAAATCTTTCTTCCTTCTTTACACAGACACTTATAAATCTCTTTCAGTGCTGCGTCTGTTTTGCAGCATGCTTTGGTATGTTATACTTTCATTTTTACTTGTATCAAGATTTTTTAAAAATTGCTTTTGTGTTTATTCTTTTAATTACTAGATATTTAAGAGTGTTTTAATTTCCAAATATTTATTAATTTTTTAATTTTCTCTCAGCAACTGGTATCTATTGCATCTTTTCAGTCAGGAAAGATACTTCTTACAATTTAAGTCTTCTTAAATTCATTAATTATTGTTCTTTCCTAAGATGTTGGATGTATAGTTGAAGAGATTTAATATTGTTAAGATTTAATAGTATTAAGATTTAATAGTCTGTGCTATAAAAGAACTTGCAGATTTAATGCAATATCTTTCCAAAACTTGAAGAAATAGACAAGTAAATTTTAAAATTCATATGGAATCTCAAGGGACCGCCAGTAGCAAAATAATTTTGTAAAAGAATGAAGCTGAAGGATTTAAAATTCCTGTTTTCAGAAGTATTTGGTCAAACTCACTAATACAGCACCCAGGCCCGGGGTTTTGCTTGTTGTGAAGTTATCAATTCCTGATTTTATGTCTTCATTAAATCCCAGCTGCAGAACTCAAAACACAGTGAGACTTCCATAAAGATGGACAGCCGAGTGGAACAGCACACAGTCCAACAAGCCCTCACCTGTGAGTCAAAGGGTCTGCAACAGCGGTTCTGCGACTCTCCCATAGGGGTCGGGAGTCCGAGTCCTCCCAACAAGGGGGACGAGGGAAGTGAGAGCCTTGTATTTAACACTGTGTGTGCAAGTTAATTCAAAATACGTCTGAGGTCTAACTATAAAGCATACAGAGTTATGTGCCTATTAGAAGAAAATATAGGGCTAAATCTTCAAGGTGCTGAATTTGGAAATTATTTCTTACGCATGACACCAAACATGTGGGCATCATTTATAACAAATAAATAATAGAATGAAGAATAAACAAAGTTAGCTTCATTATAATTAATGTCTTAGAGAATCAAGCTTCACCCTAATAGAGTGAAAAGATACCTACACATTGGGACAAAATACTTGCAAATCCTATATCTGGAAAGGAATTAATATGTAAAACATACAGAAAGTGTCTAAAACTGAACGAAAAACAACAAGCTAAAGATCTGAGCACACATTTCTCCAAAGAAGTCATGAACATCCAGAATGCTCAACATAATTAATTACTGAGGAAATGCAAACAAATCTCTATGAAATACCGTCTCACACACAATGGGACAATCGCTAAAAAGTAAAAATGGAGAATAACAAGCACTGGTGAGGACACAAGGAGGCAGAACTCGTGTGTAGGATTGGTGGGATTGTACAACTTCTCAACCCCTATGGAAAATGGAAAATCAATTCTTTAGAAAAGTGTACCCTAGAGAAATCAAGGCTGGGCCCTGAGGAGGTACTTGTGCACTCGCATTGCTAGCAACTTTCTTCCCGAGAGCCAAGCACAGAATTGACTTGAGCATCATAAACAGATGCAAAATATGATCTGTCCACACAGCTCAGTGTTGTTCTTACAGAGGAAGGATCTCCAGTGCTGACACAGCTGGACCACTCAGGCCTCCTTGGAAGTGATGTGATCTAATTCATAGGAGGACAATCGTTGCATGGGATTATTAAGAGGTGGTGGCTGGGAGCCACAGGGAGGAGTTACTGCTTAATGGGTGCACAGCTACAGATTTATAAAAGGAAAAGAGTTATGCAGACTTGGGATGCTGATGGTTTCACCCAAATATAAATATACCTAATACCACCTAATGGAGCGCTTATACAGGGAGAGAATAGGAAGGGACTGCATTATGTGAATTTTACCCTCATAAATTCTTTAATTGTATCATAAGTCATTTGATTTTGTTTAGGTCATGTAAAAGTCGGAAGCCCATATTCATGTCCTTATTATAAGGAAAAGAAAACAGAAACAGTTCAGAAACTGAAAAATCTGAATTTTCTTAGGCCCATTAGAAAATTGAATTCACAGGTCAAACTCTGTGAAGACAGGTGACACAGGGACTCCTGCCTAGAATTCGCTGCACACCAGAGCAGAAGCTGCCAGAGCCATAAACATGAGGACAAACTGAATGGTGATTTTGGTCAATCATTGGAGTTAGAATAAGGCTGATGAATCACTTCTCAGGATCGACGATGAATCACTTCTCAGGATCGACAGTCTTAGTCGGCATCTCACACTTTGAGTTTAACTTCAGAGAATCTACTCTTCAGATCAGGAGAGAAGAAAATATATCCTGTACCTCTGGGGAGGGAAGGAATAATCTCTTAGAAATATATGGAAGGTATTCTTCAAACAAAAGCCTGCTTCTCAGTGAAAATGACTTCCTAAGAGCTTGTCTCCCGTGGGAGAAGGCCGTGTCTCCACTCCGGCTCTTGCTGGACACTGCTTTTCATCCAGGAGAGCAGGGACATTGCCCCGGTGGAGTGTCATGGCTAGAGCCAGCAGGGAATATGGAGACTTCCCCATCCGTCCCTTGCTGCCCCATGAGTGGGACTCAGGTACAGTGGTGTCAGCCTCTTGCTTTTCTACATAAATTATGCAAGTGAAACTCTTCCAGTCCAAGTCTGGAAGACACACAGCTCTACTCCACCAAATTACAAATTCTGTGCTGAGTCTTAGAAATTTCATGATGATACCATGCAGAAATTTTCAAAAGTCATCTCTGAAAAGAATGAAGCAAATTCATGCTCTATGGGAAGGAGGTTGGAGTTTTTCTCTACTAGAATTCTATTGGGATTCTATTTGTATACGCCATGCTTACAGCATACTTCTTTTAAAAATTTGCATAAATCAAAAAATACGTATATATTTTCTGTCCCTGAAGGCTAGTGGTAAAAATCACTAGGTGTTTTTTTAAAAAATGAAACACATTTTCTGTCTTATGAATCTGAGGTAATCAGTTCATAAAATCACTCTCTACTTTGCACAAAATGGGCTCATTTAATGAGTTTATTGGGATGAAACTTGGTTAGCAAGTTCACTGATATTCAAACAACTAACTAATGGATCCTAAGATTAAGCTACATAGTAAAAATATAAAAGCATGTTGGGAAAACGAGGTCTTCAACGTGTAACCGATTATCCACAGACATTTATGAAAACATGTTTGGAAGACATTTGAGGGTCTGGATGAAATTAATTAGCACCCAGACACCACTCAAAGAAACAGTTTCTAGCAAGAGCCTACTCCAGTATGACAGCCTGGAAAATGTGTAGCATGGTGAGACCACGGCTGCCTTTTCAACTAAGACATCCAACTTCACGTAGGATTTAAAAGAAAGAAACTTCTGTTCTTTTCTAAAAAAAAGAGTTGGCCACTTACAAAACTGTTCTCATATTTCTCTGGTAAGGATTATCTCTTTTGTTTCTTGAATTTTTTGTTTAATCACTGAGGATTGAATTCCAGGCCACACACACTAGGCCACTGGGCTAAGTCTTCCATCCTTTGAAATTTACATTCCCTGCGCCTAGCAAGCACTAACCGGGGGAAGGTCTCTGCAGTTTGGTTGGCCCAGTGGGGAGGGGCAGGCATAGACAGCCACTGCTTGCACCTCAGTGATGAGAGCAGGCAGGAGAGGGCAGAGGTCCCTCGCCAACGTGCTTCGGAGGAAACATGGCCAACAGGAAAGGGGCTGGGACCTGCACTGTAACCTGTGTGGAGGAAGCCAGGGCCATGACAGGAGAGAGAGGCAAGAGGAGGCCCCCAGCCTAGAACCCTGAGAGCACTGATCCAGGAGAGGGAAAAACAAGGGCAACAGAGGGCAGCAAACACACAACAGCAGACATGGCTTCAATGGACATTAAGAGATATCTTCAGGACCTTGTGGAGAGCATAAAACTGAAATATTAAATCAGGTAAAGCAAGATATGAGTAGAGTAATAAAAGAAATGCTCTCCGGGAGCATCTCTCAGGATGATACAGATGGAAGAAGGGAGGAACACAAAAAAAGGAGAGAAACACTTGATAAAGAATATAAAGAAAATATAGAATACATGCAGCAGATTCAAAGAGACTACCAGGAAATTAAAAACTCCATTGAAAGCTGGCAAAATGCCTTAAAAGAAACTAAGGATAGATTATCAAAACTTGAATATAAGTTGGCAGTGTGTGATCATGAAAGGAAAGATCTCTTAAAAATAACAAGGAAACAGGCAGTAACAATACAAAGGCTAGAAGATGACAAGAGAATCTATAATTTAAGAATAAGAAATGTGAACGAAGAAGGAGGAATACATACAGGCAAATTACAAAGGCTATTCATGGAAATAATTAAGGAAAACTTCCCAAGCATGGGAAAAGAAAATGACATTCGGTTATGTGAGGCATACAGAACTCCAGCCACCTATAACTGAAACAGAGCTACACACAGACATATAATAAAGATACCAGAAATTCAATATAAAAACAGAATATTAAAAGCCATCAGAGAAAAGAAACAAATTACCTATAAAGGTAAGCCCATCAGGATCATGGCTGACTTCTCAACGCAGACCATCAGATCAAGAAGAGCTTGGAGTGAAATATTCCAAGCCCTGAAAGAAAATAATCTCCAGCCCAGATTGATGTACCCTGCAAAACTGTCACTAGAAGTTGTTGGAGAAACAAGATGCTTCCATAACAAAGAGGAACTGGGGGAGTTTGTGACCACCAATCCATCCCTACAGAGAATACTGAAGGACATTCTAGAGAGAGAGAAAAAAATACTGAGATTTTAGGAACAGTGGCAGAAAGGCCTCAATGACTGGGGCAGGCAGTAGAATGAAGGAGAAAAGTAGACAAACAAAGGCAGGAAAATAGGATAGCAGAAATGAGGCAGAGAAGGATAACTAGAATCTCTAACATAGATGGCCTTGATACACTATACTGTTAATATTGCAACAGGATTTAAAACCCACATTACCCACACTACTCTGCTTAGATGTATTATATTCTGTTCCAGTCATTCTACCTGTACTAGATTTGAGGGCACAGACAGTAATCCCAAAAATAACAGGATATAGTATGGTAATCATCCTTAATTTCCTATTAAGTCAATCTAAACTCTCTAAAACCTACACTGTTTTACCATGACTGATTGTAATCGAATCTGGTTTGTTGGATCACTGTTTTGTACTGATAGATTTTATTCAAAGATGCTATGATTGATAGTATCAAGTCTGAGAGTATAGACAACTGCACTTAAGATGAAAAGATTCATTAGAATATCCACTCTGGTTTGATTATTACCTGCCTTTGAAGTTTTATACTGTCTACAATGTTTTATTTTTACTAATATTGTTATGTACTGCTATATTCAATTATACTGCTATATTTATTTATGCCTGATGATATAGGCAATTCTATTGAAGATAATAAGAAACAACACAGTAATCATTGTAGATCACCTTGTACTGTGGTTTTATACGACTTTTTGATTTCATGTTTTTATAGGAATTTGTTTTGTTTTGTCTTACTAAGTTTTGTTTTTCCCTCTAATACAGAAAGAATAGAAATACATGTAGAGACTCATGTATGCATAGCTGTTTACACTTTCACTGTTTGACTATCTACTTTGCATGCTTTAATTGTATAACTTGAACAACTATTTCTAAGAAGACAATATGTAATTTATCAACTAGTGATTTCTTATTGTTTATCTTTTTTCTGAAATTCTGTATTATCTCTACCCTTTATGTGCTTTTTTTTCTCTTTAAATAAAAAGAAAGAATCACTAAACTTACATTTTTATTTTGTTTTGTATTTACTTATGTAATGAAATTTACTTATGGGATGATGATATAGCTATAATAATTGAAGACATGTCTCTAAAATGCTTTTGTGATAGCTAGGATAGTACTTATCACACATTAGCAATTAATTTTAATAACTTATTGTTATATAACATACATGCAATAAATTTTAGCCTTATATTAAGTATATAATTAAATGAGTTTAGCAGGTACACATAATTGGACAATCAACATCATCCTCTAACTTTAGAACGATTCTCATCACTTTTAAAATAGACCTAGTGCCCATTATCCATCATTCTCCACTTCTCTTGGGCTGTACCTAAGCCCTACGTAACCACTAGTGACTCTTTGTCTTCAGAGATTTGCTTGTTCAGCACATTTCATGCAAATGGAATCATGCCGGCTTCTTTCACTTAGCTTATAACTGATTCATGTTGTACATATTTTATGCCATGTTTATTGTCCAATAGTGTTGTACTGTGTGGATACACTGAAGTTTGTTTAATCATGTTCAGTTCATGGACATTTTAAATGTTGCTACTTTTTAATCTTATGAACATGGTCAAAATGAACATTTATGTAAACTTTTTTGTGTGAACATGTTTTATTTCTCTGGGTAGATAATAGGGTGGAATTGCTGAGTAATATGATAAGTGTGTGTTCATATATTCAAGCACCACCAAACTGTTTTTTGAAGTAATTATATATTATATATTCTGAATAGCAGTAAGTTAGGGTTTGATTACTATACATCCTTAGCAACACAGCATTTTTATATTATCATCATAGTCATCTTCATTACTATTATTATTATTGGTACCAGGCGTTGAATTCAGGACCTTGCACTCACCAGGCAGGCACCCAAGCTAAATCCCTGGCCCTTATTTTTTAATTATGATGTCCCAGTGCATTATTATTTGTATTTAAGTGTCCCCCCAAAGCCTTATGCAGTCATGGGGGGCAGGCCTTTCAAAGGTAGCTGAGTCTAGCGCTGGTGACTGGTTCACCGTCTAGCACTGGGATTGGCAGCGTGAATGTTGCACCCGCCCAGGGGCGGAGCCAGCATACGATCAAGGGAGGGACGGGGGCTGCTTTTTCTTTTCCCCTTTTTGCTCTTGTCACTTGCAGCCACCGTGAAGGGCTGTCCCTTAGCCATGCCCCCTGCCTTGGAGCCAGCAGAGTATGGATTGAAATCTTCACTGTGAGTTAAATGAACCTTTTCTTCCTTCATTTTGCGTGTGAGGCATTTTGTCTCAGCAACAAGAGAAAAGTAACCAAGACACAGCCAATAGATAGTGATTTCTGATTCCACCTATTTATTTATCCTTCATAAATAGTGATGGTGAGCATCCTCTCCTATGCTTATTTCTAATTTTATTTTTATTTCTATTTTTTGCAAATTATCTATTTGAAGTAGTTGACCATATTTTAATTGTTTAGTTGCTTTTCTGTTACTGAGTACACAAATCCTTTATCACAGATGAGCTAAATATACTGTCAGGCAGTCTGTGAGCTTTCACTCTCCCCCTTGGGCCACTTGCAGTACGGATAGTTTTAACTTTACTGCAGGTAACTGTGAGAGTTAAGCTTAATTACGTCAACTTGATTGTCTTGGGATTCCCAGGGATGGCTGGAGTCCACTTCCAGCTGCACCCGGCGGGTCGTGGTGGGGTGCCCTGGGTCTTCATCTGGTCTCTGGCTTCTCATTCTTGATTTGCTCCCTTGCTCTAGTTCCCAGCTGCCACAGAGCACTTTTCCTCTCTTGTACCCTTCTACCAAGATGCCCCTGCCCTACCGCCATCTGACCCTCAACTAAATCCCCTGACCCACTAGGTAAATTAAACCTCTCGTCTTTAAATGTATGGGTACAGGGTATTACACAGCAGCCACTGGAAAACTGACACGAGAGAGAACTGATTCCAGGGAACTGAGATCATTGCTGTGATTCTATCTGATGGTATTGCTTAGAAGTCTTTGGAATTGGAAAGTGGGAGGAGTTTGTCCAGTGTGGAGATATGGACTAAAACCCTTAGAATACTGCAGGCAGAGCCTGATGGTGGTTCTGGCCAGCACCCAGAGGACGGAATGCTCACAGGAATTTGGATGTTAAAGTTGGGCTCAGGAGGTTGGAACGAGGACTCCAATGGCAGCTGGAGTAGAGGCCACGGCTGTTAGACTTTAGAAGAAAAATTTTCTGCATTGCCTGCGTTAGACTGCCTTAGACTTCTCAAGAGACTGAGAGTAAGGGAAACGGACTAATTGATATGCTAGAGGGAGCTGAAAAGCATCCCAGCATGTGGGTTGTGGACTGGTTGCTGCTGGTTGCTTTTAGCCAGATTTATAGTGAAAAGTGGGTGCAAAGAGCAGAATGGTAAAACTTGAAAAACTTAAATTCTGCCTTCTGCAGTGATGATCCTGCCTTGGTGCCTGCCAGGAGCACACTGAATGCCTGGCAATGTGACCTAAATTAAGTTCTGCACTGAGCTGTGGATAGTGGGTATTTTGTGCCAGCAATGGAAAGCCGAAAGAGTAATTTATTTACTTTTCTTATTTACGCTTTTGGTGTTACATCTAAGAAACCACTGCTTAACTCAAAGTCATGGTGATTTAATTCTGACTCTGCCTATAGTTTCTTTTAAAGTCTTAATTAATTTTTGTGTTTTATCTGGTTTGACTTGATTTATGCAGATGGTATTAGGAAGCAGTTCAGCTTCATTTACCTAAGGCACCCTTGTTGAAGCACTCTGTTGAAGGGATTATTATTATCTCCCCAGTAAGAGGCCC
The DNA here is from genome assembly GCA_004027455.1 of Hydrochoerus hydrochaeris. Lineage (NCBI taxonomy): Eukaryota > Metazoa > Chordata > Mammalia > Rodentia > Hydrochaeridae > Hydrochoerus > Hydrochoerus hydrochaeris. The sequence continues at coordinate 47,960 of PVLA01006968.1, forward strand.
TGGCACTCTTGTACAGGAAAGTGAGAGTTTCATGAACTCTTTAGTTGCATTCCATTGCTCTGTAAATTTAGCCCTATACCAGTAACCCACTGTCAGGGTTACTTCACCTTAGTAGTACGTTTAGATATTGGCAATAATGAATCTCATTTACTCTGTTTTTGTTTTTTAATTTCCAGGATTAGCTTGCCAAATTTTGGGAGGAAATACACTTAGCTGAGATTTTGAAAGGGATTTCACTGAATATGTAATTCAGTTTGGTGCTTAGTACCTTTTAACAGTGTTTCATCTTCTAATCTAAAAACATGAAATCCTTGTTTACTTCAATCTTCTTAATTTTTTCAACAATACTTTTAATTTTTCAGACAGCAAATTTTATATTTATTTTTAGAAACTCATTGTGAAGTAATTTATTCTTTTTGATGCTATTCTACACTGACTCAATTTCTTAATTCTATTTTTGGATTATTCATTGCTTGTGCACAGAAATAAAATTGATTGCTGTATATTAACATTGATAATAATATCTTACTGAATTCACTGAGATTTTTTAGGTATACCTAAAATATACACTATTATTTTTAATATTATTTAATATAATATACTATTATTTTTAAGTATACCTAAAAATACACTATTATTTTTAATAGATTTTTAGGTCTACCTTAGGATTTTTTGTATATAAAGACTATATAATTTAATAATTTTCAAAGCCATGCAGCTTGACTTCTTATTTTCTAGTCCATATTTCTTTTGTTTCTTAGTGTGTTTTCATGACTTATGGGAATTTTGGGGGACAGTCTTTTTCTTTCAGAGCTTTGAATGCCACCCCACTCTCTCTGTCCTTTATTACCTTTCATGAGAAGTCATTTATTAAACTTCCAGAGAATCTTTTCTATATAATGAGCACTTTCTCTACTGATGTCAAGACTCTTTCTATGTCCTTTACCAGGATGACTATTATGAGTGTGAGTGTGGATCTCCTCAGGTTAACCTTAATTGGTTTTTGCTGGCTTTCTGGGTTGTGTAGATTAATTATTTTATCAAATTTGACAACTTTTGATAATTATTTCTTTTCAAAGATTCCTTCTGTGCTTCTCTTTCTTCTTTTTTCTTTGAACACTGTTAGGCATGTGCTGTTCTGCATGATGGTGAGTCACAATCACCAAAGCTCTGATCATTTTCTTTTGTTTTTCTTTCTTTTGTTACTCAGACTGAAGGATCCCAGATTGCCTATCATTACATTCACTGATGTCTTTCCCTACAGTCTTAAATTTCCTATTGAAATCCTCACATAGACACCTCGTTTGTTACAATTTTTAACCACAGAATTTTTATTTGGCTTTTTCAAGAAAAATTCCTTTACCAATGCTATGTAGAAGACACTGTTCTCATGAATTTCTTAATTAAGAAACGTGCTTTTCTTCCAAGTCTTTAAACATCTTTACAGTATATAACAAATGGATTACGGTATATAATCCATTCCATAGATCACACCATTTCTAATTGTGATTAACAATTGAGGAGAGAGACAGAGGAATCGGGCATGGTGTAATGCATTTATGTTTTGTTACTTTCCTGAGGCTGTAATGGATAATCTACATGTCAATGTAGCTGGTCCTTAGTGCCTAGAAACTTGGTCAGGACTCATTCTGGATGTTTCTGGAAGGTTTGCTTGGATCAGATAAACGTTTAAGTCAGTGGACTCTGAATAAAGCAGACTATGTAATATAAGGTTGATGGACTCACCCAAATGGCTGAAGGAATAATAGAACAAAAAGGATGATTTTCCTCTGAGCAAGAAGGAATTCTGTCCTGCATCCAGAGACAGTCTTCTGATCTAAAACTACTGGTTTTTCTTGCTCTCACTCTTGCAATGTCAGTCTCCCTCCTTCTATCTACACATAAACACACATACCTGATGGGTTCTATTTCTTCAATGAACCACGAATAACACAGAAGGCAAACAAGAGACAGCAGGCACCTGACAAATAAGAGAAGGCCACATCTCTCCCAGTGCTCCAGCTGGTAAGTGGGGTCAGGACGCTGCTCGGCTGAAATGCTGGAGATGCTCCACGCCCACGAGTGACAATGAGAGTGCCACACCAGGGGCAGCTACTGAGCCACTTGCTTGGAAAGACTGACTTCTGATCCTCCTCTGCCAAATCCCACACGGAAGCCAAAGACAGCTCCAGATATTCCATCTCTAAAGCTGAGGGTCTCCTGCACCTCAGTGGAATGGTGACTGCTGGGAACCCAAGATCTCCTCAGGCAAGGAGGGAGTTGAGAATCCGACCAAGATTGCTGAGGAATCCTCAGAAGCTTTCCTGGATGTCAGGTTGGGGCACAGACCTTTCTCTGGATCTGGGATCTGGGATGTTACAACTGAACTGCATTTGTTGCATCAGCCTTAGCTTCTGGTCCCTTCTGTAACCCTGTGGTTTTCCACAGGCATTGAGGATGCTCAGATTCTGAGGAACTTGTATTTCTTCCCATAAAAGGCTGAGCTACATGTTTATTACTACACTTATGTCAAAAGAAGGGTAAAGAACCATAGGTCTCACTGAGAGAGTTTATCTACAATATAGCCTGGGCCCTGGAGCATTCTTCCTCAGGATGACAAATAAACTTGGAAGTTTTCACAAAGATAATATGCTTCACACCCACAGCTGGGACACTGTAGAATTCACCAGGGTGTCAGAATAGACTCAAGAGACAGAATCGGGCAGGTGATGGGGTATGGGTAAGGGAGAGGTGAGGTCCAAAGAAACATAGTGGGAGGAATGAAAATAATAATCAAATTTTGAGCTTATGCATGAATCATCCTTGACCCTTTCTGAAAAATCACTTAAAAGAATAGAGATATTAATGAAAAGAAAAAGTCCAAAAACTACAATTTCATAAAAAGAGAAAACAAGGATCAACTCAAGACTCTAAAATATATGCAGAGGTGTTTAAAAGAAACATAGAAATCAGCAAAGACAAATATTCAGGAAAAATCTTAGCAATGGGAGGCTCCAGTGGGAAAAGGCTTCGGAATGCACCACAACAGCACATGGCGTAGGTCATTTAAAGTGTAGTTTCAGGGGGAAACCTGAAATTCATGCTTAATATAATTGACAACCCTGTTTTGTTCAAGAAGTGAAAGATTACTGCTCAAAGGATTACACTGAGGAAGCCACATGAAATAACTAAGCAATTTAGCAATACTGCATGGAATCTTTCAGTTTTGAAAGCATGTAGTCAGGCTGGCCCCGGCTGTATCTCCTTTTGGCCCTACTCCCCTTCATGGGAAGCCTGCAAAATAATCGATCCAGGACAACTAACACATTATGAATAAAAATTCATCTGTATAGGAATCATATAAAGACATTTAGAATAATCATTACTCATTAAAAGGTACTCAATAAAACCTTTCACACAAACACTTTAACTATACGTTTACCATAAATATCAGAATGTAGAGCTATATAACTGGAAATGTCCACAATTTGAAATTGTCCATGAGCCCTTTCACAATGGGCAGAAGTTAACCAGGACACATTAGCAGAGTAGATGCTGCACAGCAATGAGGACAAAGGTGTATTGAAAGGGAGGAGGGCGTGAGGGCCTCAGAGAAATGCCAAGTTAAACAAGCTTGAATGTTTGGGTGTGCATGTGTCAGGGGGTCGGTACTAGGCTGGGTGGGACCCAGGGCCCTCTCATGGAGCCACATTCCCAGTCTTTTATTTGTTTTGCTTTTTTTCATGTTTTAATTTTGAGTCTGGATTTCCCTAAATCATTAAATTGGCCATCTGGGGCTCAAACTTTTGATCCAAATATTCAGGCTGCCAGAGTGCAGGGATTACAGATATGTGCCACCACACCTGGCTAAGCATGGCTTTAAGAAGCTACACCATAAACAATTTCACTTATCAAATCTCAAAAGCAGCTCACGTTAGTCTACAGTGTTGGAAGACAGGATAATTGTTAAACCCCTGGGATGTAAACAGTAAATACCACTTTAGAAGACTGACACTAATGCTGTGTTTCCTGATTTGTCTACAGAGGACCAGGCTGATTTTATTTACAAAATACCAGTGAGCCATTTATTTTTCACATATTCAAATATACATATGTATGTAAATATTTATAGAGTTTCAATAAAGGTTATGAGTTTGTAGCCAAAAATTTTATAATAAATTTAAGTAGTTGCCATCATAGTCCTAAGCAATTGCCTGCTTTGGAAGTTAGAGCACAGGCCACAAATTAGGCAGCTAAGGGACAGCAAAGTTTATTTCAAGCAGGTGTGTGGCTGAGACATCCAGAGAACACTGATTATTCTGGTGTCTATGAAGGTCCCTCTTTCTTATAGATTACATCTCATGGCTGTGCTCTTACATCGTAGACTGTTAGAGCTCCTTCCGGCTGATTCGTTAACCTCAGTCGTGAAGGATTATCCTCATTACCTAACCAACTCCAAAAAGTCCTCTTCTAGGACCATTTGGAGGTTAAGAGTTCAGTATATGAATTTTGGCTGGATACAAATGTTCCTTTCATAGCACTGCCTCTTGGAAAAAGTCCAGACAAAGGAAAATGCCAACTATTCAGGAATAGACCATCAGACAAAGGATGGCTAGCGAATAACCAGGAACAATGGTACTGACCGTGCTGCCAGCCAGCAGGGAGCCTGAGACAGGAGCAGGGGCAGCTCCATGCGTGGCTGGACCACAGAGCAAGATCCCATCCCCAAAATGATCAGGCCAAAATCGTGAGAAGGATGGAGAAAATGGAAGCAGGGAAACGCTGAGAAGTTGAAGCACAGGAACGACCATTTCTGAAAGGAGGAAAAGAGAAAGAGGGAGAATCAAGACAGTGCGTTCTGTGGCCACAAGGAAGTACCTGGAGCAAAACAATGGAAATAAAGTGAGAGATTTGGTAAATGGAAATCACCAGTATAGACGACAATTCAGAGAGAAACAATCACTGCATGATTAAAATTGTAGCAGATTCAGCACAAAAATGAGGCAGCAAATCCCAGGAAAAGGAAGGTGAAAGCCTCAGTGCTGGGCCGCTATGCTGTGCTCTTCAGATGCTGAGGAAAACAGCAGCACGAGAGCCATCAGGGAGTCATTGCCCGATGGAGTCAGCGCTGCACAGCAGAAAGAAACCCGCATCCACTCGCGCAGGGTGAGTGGGGGTGGCATGAATTTCCCTGACTGCAGATGTCCTGCGCTGTGCCCTTCTGCTGTGAAGGAGGTGTCACATGGTAAGGACATCCTCAAAGGCAGACGGGGTGACTCAGAGGCTTCTTCTCCAGCTCATCTGCCCATGAGATACAGACCCACAGAACACTGGGCAGCGCAAGGAGGGTCGCCCTGAGCATGCGAGAGGGTTGCATGAGCGTTCTTGACCTGGCGGCTGTGGAAGCAGGGCTGAAAGCAGCCTGTCCACGCTAACAAGGCTCCTCTGAAAGCCTGCTCCTCAGGAGATGCACTTCCGCTCTCCCTGCCTTCATCTGTCTGGCTTGCACTTTAGACAGGACAGTTCATAAACAGCAGGAGTTTATGTTCCTCAGTTCTGAAGACTGACAGTTTCACTGTTGAGACACGGACAGGTTCACTCCCTGTTCACACCAGTGCTGTCTGACTGTCCTCGTGTGCCAGGAAGTGTGACAAGCCCCATGGTGGTTACTTTTCATTACGGCACTAAACTCACTTACCAGGGGTCCGCCTTCATGCCTAGTCTCCTCTCAGAAGCCCTCATGCCCTGGTAAGGTTGTCTTGGGAGTTAAGAGTTTCAAAATACAAATTCTATGGGAAAGGAACACGCAGCTATGGTATCCACCAGCCTGAGGTGACACGGACTGGAGGGAGCTCATTTATGGACGGCTGGTTTATAAGAGAAGCCGGCATGTCGCAGGTTGAAGCTGCCGCTGAGAAGAAGCCTGAGGGGAGAGACTAAGATCAACTACAGGAAGAAAGCAGAGGCAGCGAGCGACAGCGGTACTGACCCAGGGACAGGAGGCCGGCCAGTCCACGGCGTGCTCGCTGGGAGCACCTGGAACGGGCATTGCTCCTGCGGATTTTCCTGCATCGGGTGGGAGGGTGTGGACTTCGTGTCTCTCCTTCCTCAGTTACGGGATGCGGGCTGAGCTCACACTGTGTGACCGCAGGGGGCCTGTTCTCAGTCTCTGTGGTGGAGCAGGTGCCCGGGAGCCCCTGGCTGTCCACCGGTGTCTTCTGCAGCTGGGCAGCAAGCCTCGAGTCGGCACGCTGCATGCCCAGCCCCAGGAATGCTCCCCGCTGTGGGCCAGTGCGAGACACCGACATTTCAGAGCCACAGCCACCTTCCGGGCTCTCGCCTCTTTCTGTGTTGGAGAGGATGTAAATTCCACGGAGACACGATGGGGTCGCCAACCTGGCTTCCTTCGTATCCTTAGTGGAGTAACCCTTGCTTTCGCTCTTCCCCTCTGCCCTCAGCGCCAACACGCGTCCAGGTGCAGCCTCGCTTCTGATTGGCTCACGTCACAGGTAAGGTGAGGTGGTCATCTCAGAGTCTTGCATTCTTTCTTCTTTCTTTCTTTCTTTCTTTCTTTCTTTCTTTCTTTCTTTCTTTCTTTCTCCTCTCTCTCTCTCTCTCTCTCTCTCTCTCTCTCTCTCTCTCTCTCTTACTAGGAATTGAACTCAGGACCTTGTGCTGGCCAGGCAGGTGCTTATGCCACTGAGCTATAGCCCCAGCCCACATTTGCCTTTCTTAGAATGAAAGCTCTCACCTAACAGACCTGACTTCCAAGTGGGAGTTTAACCAAATGGTAAACGTGGGAAATCAAAATTGTGGATTTGGAGACAAGAAATGCCCAGCAGACACAGCATGGACTCGGAGGACACTATCCAGCCAGCTTCACGCTCTGTGTCCTGACTCTGTGGGGGATGGGGATGTCACAGCAGCTCAGAGTCTGTTCCAGAGTCCTCGTTCCTTTCTCCCCAGTGTGCTGTGACTAGGTGAGGGGTGGAGGCCCCCCGTGAACGGACCAAGAGGACCCTTACGGCCCATGGTTTCCATGGTGCTGTGGGCCAGCGCTCAAGCCTAAGGGATCATGAACTTCTACTGAGAGACGTTTGCCTTCAAGCTCCATTTTAATCTATTCTTGACTTATTTTTTACACTGAGTAATACTGTTTATTTTCTGACCATGTTTGTTTTCCTTCCTGAAAGTACTATATGTTGGGGTTGTTCTGCTTAACTCTTGGCAGTTTGGAGACCCTTGATCATTTCAAGGATTTGTCACTGCGATTTTCCTGTTGACGTCAACCTGGCTAGGTTTCGCCACCTCTCCTCTGCTGTCCTGGGGCCCTATCGCTCCCAGTGCCATCAGTGGGTGACAGCTGCAGCAGCTGTGGCCTGGGGAGGGAAGCTGGCAGCGGACCGGCAGGCTGCGGGACTGCCTCTGCCTCCCTGTGCACCCGCTCTGTTCTCACGAACGGTGTGTGCTTTCTGTCCTGGCACGCAGCACCATTGTGTGGGGGATCCTAGGCACTTAAAGATGAGTCCTTCAGACTATGCTAATGCCTTTGATTAGCGCACTGGCTTTTCAGAGACTTCTACTCCTGAAATGGGAGCAATGTAAGGACCTTTCCACCTCCGCTTTGTCTGTTTTCTGTGAAGATAATCATTTGGGATTGTAGCTCCCTTTAAATTTCACTAGCAGCAGCCAACATGTCGCTTAGGGTGCTACTGTGCCTCCCCAGGACCTGAAAATGCCTGCTGCGTCCTTCATTCACTTAATCACACCTGGAGTCCCACCCTCCTCCCCATGAATACATTATTCAAATCGTTGCTATTTATTTGTATTTATTCCTCCCAGCATACAAATGAGATGCATATATAACTCTTGAAAGATAAGTAAAAAATAATGAAAAAGAATCTTGAAAGAAATGATTTGGTTTAAAAGAAAAAAATATATTCATATATTTTTATGTATATGTATGCATATATATACATACATATACATGTATTTGATTTCTTAGAAATTAAAGGGAATGCATATATTAAAAGATACAGAAAATGTCAAATCACCCCTGTTAACTGTTAAAACTGACCCAGAACCTTGTTGGGTGACTCAGCGCACCACGGAGCTCAGGAAGCTGTGTGACCCTGCGTCCCCTGGGCTGGGGTCCTCTCAGGCAGTGCTCAGCAGCTGCTGGTCCCCTGGGTTTATCCTCGGAGACTATGCTCTAACTGTACCAGTAACTACTAAGCCCTGCCTTTCCATGAAAAGTGGTTTTCCCTTTTCCTTTATATTTCATTTCCTTCATTCTTTTGTATTCATACCGTTCAGAAAAAGTTCTGTACTTCACCCACCAGTGAGATTTAAAAATTCCTCACACTGTTTGCAGAAAAAAAACCCTGAATTTGAGTCATTGTGTACAAGGTGATGACACATTATGGCTGCTGGCTCCCTCCCTTGGTGTGCTGGGATATAGTTCAATAGAATGTGGAGAAACTCTCATTACTCTTCCTGGCAGTCATTTGGGGTGATTCTTTGTGTTTTGCTGACTTAATTTTCTCATTGTTTTCATTGAGTTTATGACTTTGGCTGCTGTGACGAGACATGAGAAGAATAGGCAGGATCTCAGAAACATTCCACAAAGATTAGAGAAGACCAGTGTCCCTCTCCACTGCCGGTAATGCAGTGTAGTCTATCAGGCATGCTAATTCCAAACCCTTTCTTCCAGTGCCAGGCAGGAAATTGAATATCCTATTGTGAATATTCATGCTTGTGTTGAGAAGGGAAAGTGGTGCAGGGCTCAACTTTTTCTAGTAACTTTCCTAAAGCTGTTCCTTCAAGGTCCTCCGTAGCTGTCCATGGTTGGCACAGAAGTTTAGCAGTGCAGTTAGGGAAAGGCAGATTTGATGTTCTGGTTCTGTGACATCCAACATGCCGTGTTTTCTTGTTTTAACCCTTCAGAGTGAAGTCAAAGCATCCTCTCACGTGGAGAAACAAGCAGCTTTATAAATGAAGCTGATAAGACTCTGTGCTTCTTCCTTTAGCATTTCTATCAGCAGGTAAGAAAGACTTCGTGATCAATGAAAATGCATCACTTGGCATTGGCAGTTTGAAGGGGGAGGGGAGAGTTATTCTGTTTCTTTCAGATACTGTAAGGCAGCCGTGATCAGTCACGCAGGCTCAGAGCAGTATCTCTGAACAGGAAGGCAAAATGAAGTCGTTTTTAGAAAAGGTGATACACATTTGTTTCCTCTGACTCATTCTTGTTTGAGGATAGTTGTTTGTTCATTTACTGTGAGACTCAGAACTCCTGTCTCATGACAACAGATAAGAAGAGGTTTGCCTTTCACTGAATGAATGTTGTTAAGAACCAAAGGTGCTTCACAAGGTTCTACAAAGTGAACTGTACAGAGAGGTCAACAAAAGAGGTCCAAAGTAACCCATCCTATTCCTCTATTAAATACGGGCTGCGAAGTGATAAGACAGCCTTGGTGAGGCATTGCTAAGGCTGTTTATTACATATGCCACACTTTGTAAAAAAATGGAAGCTGGGAAGAACATGCCACCCTGTCTTTGTAGGTTACCACTTCATCTACAGCTAAAAATGATGCTGTGGTCATTAGGTGAGTGGGAAAGACAAACTGAAGTACAGACTAATCATTTTTAAATGTAATTTTTATGGATATTCAGAACTATACTAACAGCAAATCATACTATATCCACTTAACCAGGGAGAAACAGTTGAAAATATATTCTGTATTGTTATTAATTATGCAGTTATCATATAAGTAAAATTAAATTTGAATATTAATATGAATTTTTGTTTTCAAGCCTATAAAATCTAATCGACTCCTATCTTTAATTGCATTTGATTATTAAAAATTTTACTGTTGAAAGTTAAATTTCATATAAATTTTTACCATATCATTTTTTCCTAAATTTTCCTTAGTCCTTTCTTATCAATTTAAGATAAATGGCTCTATATAATTTGGTTTATCAAGTCCAATCCCCTGGTCATTAATTATCTAAATAAAAGTCTTATCATGTCTCAGAAGTATTTTCTCTTCTACTGTTTGTCCAGGAAAAAGGTTTAGCATATGTTATTTTGAGACTGCTTGAGTAATTAGAAGGTATTTGGAAGTTAACAAGAAATCATTTCTGAACAATGGCCTCTTTTTGACACTAAGTACCACAGGGGACTAAGAGCATAATATACAGTGACTAGGTAGCAGGCAGTTTCCTAGCACCTCAGGCTGAATCTAATTTGCACACGCTCCCTGTTTCTCTACAGGCGGAGCCCAGATCATGTCCTGAAGGGACAGCTTCATCAGTTCATCGCTGGACATGTTTATTGAAATTGGGAAGCGGGTGATTCTTCCAATAGCTACTGAACAATTTAGTGAGGTGACTAAGTAGATGACAACATATTATCTTCTTGATTTTCTTTACATTCAGACATTTCAGTGTCTCTAGTTAGGATTCCTCCAGTTGTTACATGAAGTTTCCAGATTATGGCCAGTTTTGTCTTTCGTAAAAGCGGTCACTCCATTTTTCTTGGTCCACTTCCCAGTGTGTGTCCAGTGGAGTCCGGTGGAGCTTCAGAACCTCAGAATGAGGACCCAATAGGAGGTAAGGATGGCATTTATGCTGCCAGGTTACATCCAGTTTGGAGGACTGTATAGAGCACCAGTTTTCTGATGGTAACAGCAGCAGTTTCAAATTAACAGAGTAATACATATTACTTAGAGATAAAAAGATGAATTTATTGATTTTCTGTATACTGATTTTTAAAAAGCTCTAAAAGCTTGTATTTCTGGCAAACTCTGGGTGTCTGTAAAAGCCCTCGAGGCAGAGTTTGCCACGTGGGATGCTGTAAAACATCTCCAAAGCCTTATGATCCTGTGCAATGTAGTGAAGACGGTTGTCCTGGAGCAGAGAAAGCACCAGAGAAAGAGAAGGGAAGACGTGTGTGTGTGTGTGTGTGTGTGTGTGGTGCGGACAACTACAAGGAAAGCCGAGAATAATACAGTGGAACAAGGAAAGCCGAGAATAATACAGTGGAACAAGGAAAGCCGAGAATAATACAGTGGAACTACACTTCCTGTTCAAGTTGGTGGATCAACAAATAATGCCAAATATTAAATATGTAAATGTTGTTATTTTTGGTTTTTAAAATTAAGTTTATTGGTGCCTTTTAAATACACATAATGATCATATTAATTACAGGGAATTTGTGCCTGTGCATGATATAGCTTGACTCTTATTTTTCCCATTCCTCCAACCTCCTTTAACTACTTTTTCCTCCTTATTTGCAAATGCTTTGTTTCCATTTTTTCCTAATTTTCTCAGAATTTTTCTTTTTCCCTCCTTTCTGCTTTTCCGCTCCCTCAATCCTAGAGCCCCTCCTCATTTAAACAGTTTCTTCCTATTTCAAAACATCTATTTTACATTTTGACTCATCTATACTTTCAGTTTCTCACATTAGAGAAACAATGTAGTATTTACTCATGTGTGTCCTATTTATTTCACCCAAGAGTATGGATTCAGGATGCATCCATTTAATAGAAATGTCTCAAGCTTATCTTTATTTGTCACAGAGTAGTATTCCACTGTATAAAAACACATATTTTTAATCTATTCTTTGGTTGGTGGGTATTTGAGTTGTGTCAAAGATTTAGCCATTACAAGCTGTTCTGCTATAAACATGGGAGTGGGTATATTACTGTGATATGATGCTTTCAATTCTTCCAGAAAGATCCCAAGAAGAGGGATATCTGGTTTGAATGAGACCTCTACTCCTAGTTTTTTGAAGAATCTCCACACTGATTTCTACAGTGGTTGCACCAGTCTACCCTTCCACCAACAGTGGAGAAGGATTCCTTTGCCCCCACAGCCTCACCAGCATTTATTATCAGTTGATTTCTTGATAGTAGCCATTCTTTCTGGGGTGAGATGTAATCTCAGTGTTGCTTTAGTTTGCATTTCTCAAATGATCAGTGATGTTGGACATTTTGTCATATATTTATTTGCCATTTGTATTTCTTTACCTATGAAGTGTCTTTATTTCAGATGCCCATTTTTTGATTGGGTCTTTAAATTTGGGGGTTCTGATATTTGGGGGTTCTTTATATAGTCCAGTAGTCCTTTTTCTGAGGAACAGCTGACAAAAAAATTTTCCTCAAAGTGTGTGTTGTCTCTTTACTGTTGGTGGTTTCTTTTGCTGTGCAAAAGCTTTTTAATAAGATGAGATCTCAGCTATTGATTCTTTGTGATAGTTCCTATGCTTCTGGAGTTTTGTTCATAAAGTCTTTGTCTACACCAATGTCTTCGAGTCTTCTAGCTATTCTATCTTCCAACAAATTTAGGGTATCTGTTTTAATATTTAGATCTTTGGTCCATTTTGATTTTAGCTTAGTGCATGGTGAAAAACATGAATCTAGTTTTAGCTTACAGCATGAGGAAAGCCAGGTTTTCCAGTGCCATTTATTAAAGACACTATCTTTCTTCCAGCAAAGGTGTTTGGTAAAGAAAAGGTGGCTAAATACATCTGGAGTTTTTCTGCATCTTCTAATCTGTTGCAGTAATCCTTGGGTCTATTTTTTCCCAGTACCATGCTGTTTTTATCCAATTGCTTTGTAATATAATTTTAAATGAGTAATTATGATGCCCCTGCCTTGACTTTGTTTCTCATAACTGCCTTTGCTATTCTATGTATTTTTGGTTTCAGATGAATTTTAAGATTGTTTTCTTTAATTCCGTAAGTTTTGCTGATGGAATTTTGAGTGAGATTCCATTAAATCTATGTAGCAATTTTGGAAATATAGCCACTTTTTCTATATTGTTTTTTTCTACTCAAGAACAAGGGATCTCTTTCCACTTTCTGATGTATTCTTCAATCTCCTTTTTCAGAGTACTGTAGTTTTCAGTGTAGGAGTCTTTTACTTCCTTCATGATATTAATTCCTAGTGATTTCATTTTTTGGATGTTATTGTGAAAGGTTGTTTCCCTGATTTCTCTCCCAGTGAGTTTGTTATAAGTTCATCTACTCCCACCTTAAGAACTTGTATTCTAATAAGGTAGAAAATGCAGAAGAAATGGACAGATTCCTAGATACATATGAATTGCCAAAGTTGAATCCAGAAGATATAAAAATTCTAAATCAACCAATATTAGCCAGTGAAATTGAAGATGTAATTAAAAACTTACCAATAAAGAAAGCCCAGGGCCTGACAGATTCACTGTTGAATTCTACATGAAATTTAGAGTAGAACTAATACTACTACTTCTCAGATTCTTTAATGAAATTGAAAGGGAAGCAATAATCCCAAATTTATTACTGGAAGTATTACCCTAATACCAAAACCAGAGAAAGACCCAACTAATGAACTACAAGTCAATCTCTGTAATGAACACAGATGCAAAAATTCTCAGTAAGATATTATTGGCAAACGTAATATAGCACATCACCAAGTAGATTGTACACCATGACCAAGAGGCACAGGGGCACGGGGCACCGGGATGGCTCAACACCTATAAATCAATAAAATCAATACAATATATCAACAGAAGCAAAGACAAAAATTACGTGATCACATCAATAGATGCAGAAAAAGCATTTGACACTTCCAACACCCATTCAAGATTAAAAAACCTTACGGAAAATTGGAAGAGATGGCCTTTATCTCAATCTTATAAAGGCCACCTATGACAAACCAACAGCCAACATCATACTAAATGGTGAAAAATTGAAAGCTTTCACTCCAAAGTGAGGACCAAGACAGGGACATTTACTGTCACCACTCTTAATCGATATTATCTGGAAATATCAAACAAAGGAATTAGAGAGGAGAAAGACAAAAATATAAGGAAAAGAAGTTCAATTATTATTTGTAGATGACGTGAGGCTCTATATAGAAGACCCTAAAAGCTCCACCAGAAGAATTCGAGACTCAATAACCAAATTCAGTAACATAGTTGGAATCAAAGTCAACATTCAAACGTCAGTAGCCTGCCTGTACATGTTTTTCCTTCATCTCATGTTTGCATAACGTTTATTTGAAACCCCAGTTCCTTGCAAGCTCACCCTTTACTGGGTCCCTTCCTCCTGAAGGGCAGTCTAAGAACCGACCACCAGTGCAGTGCCCGTGCTGTGTGCCAGCGCCCTGTCTGTAGAGCTGCTGATTGGACCCCTCTCTGCTGCCAGACGTCTTCAGCGATCGGTCACCAGCCGAGCTCGGGCTCGCGTTTCGGTTCGGCACCTTCCCCGTGCACTGCACGTCTGGGCCGCATGTTGGGCCTCTGTGCTGGGCCTCTTCAGACACCGCCTCTTCCCCGCTCCCCAGGGCCCAGCACCGTGCCAGGAAATGAGAGCACGGCACCTGCCAGAAGGGTGGCGTCATCCTGACAGCTAAGTTAGACAGAAACACCGCCTGTGCCTTCTGCTCTGCAGTGGTTATTTTGCATCATGTAGTTCCAACCCAAGTCAATATAATCCTAGCTTTTTTTTTTTTTGAAGTCTTTTTCGTATGTTGTGTGAGTAAAATACACAGTGAATGCTTAAATGTGGAGTAATTTTCACAGTGCAAGACAGACCCTCATTCATGCCTCTTAAAGCTTTCGCCAACACTTACCCACCGCGGTCACCGCTTCTGAGGCAGCGCTGGAGTCCCCTTTGGGAGCGACTCAAGCGTACACTAAAAAGCTTAGTGAAGGCGGCCGCCAGGCGCTGTCCAGCAGAGGCCGGGGTCCACCCTCGTCCGCCTACGCCAGCTCTGCCGCCCTCACCTCCGGGCCTTTCCCGCAGTCAAAGCAAATGCGGCGGGCGGTCACGCTCGGGTCAGCTCGGACTTGGAGGCGGTGGACAGCGATGGAGATACCACGGGGCCAGGACGCCCAGAAGGGTTTCGGAAGGCGGCTCGGGGCTGAGCACTTTACGTTGCTTTTGTTTTTTAGCAAAGGGAAGTATATTGAGGAATATTGATGGTAATTCATTTTCTACTTTAATAAACTTTTTGTTTTAATAGTTTCTCTGTGTGTTGATTGTATGACATATGTTTGATATTGCTGAAAATAGTATTTGTTTTTGTTTTGACTGTCTCTTAAATTAAGCCGAGTTTAGACGTTAACTGCTGCTGCTTTTGGCACAGAGTATAATGCTACTAGTGCTCAAAATAGCTTATAAGAATTTAACAATTTAATGCATTCAATGCTGAAGGAAATAAAATAACAATAATAAAGTATACATCATTTAAAAACCTTTAGATTCTTAATTACAGCCGAATTTTACAATATTATCATAAAGTTTAGTAAAAAGCATTCTTTAAGCAAATTTGGAAGAGAAAGTAGATGTATTAATATATAAAATATTTATGTTTATTGATCATTCTAGCAACAAAAGGCATTTCAAAATGTTTTATTAATGTTTAAAATGTAGAAAATATGTAAATTTAGTTTTATTCAAACATTTACTATAACTAAAAGCATTATATCTTACAAAATCTTGCAAAGTGATTTCAGAATACATAAAGAATTCTTTTAGTTTACAAAGAATTTATGGAAATATATTAATCCAGTCAATCTGGTAAGAAAAATAGGAAGTATAAACGGCTACCAAAATGATACAAGCATAATGTTTAAAAGTTTTAAATTTATTTTAAAGAAGTGTATTGCATAAGTTATTTTAAGTGTGTCTACTGCAAATAATAGCATAATATTTCTTAAACATGATCTCAATAAAATAAAATATATAACTCAAGTTATTTACTACCCAAAGAATGTACTAGGCTTTGAGTACAAAATATTAGCACAAAATGAAACACACAACTTTTTGGTTTTATGTAAACAGCTTTCAAGCAAGAAATTTTATACTCCCTTGCATAATCATGATGATTTTGTTTAAAAACTTTATTTCTATATGAAAAGCTTAGACAAGAACCACATACAGTGTTGTAGAACTTATTTCACTTAAGAATTTGCAATCATCTTGAGAATTTTGAATCTGCTAATATCCCTAGTTTTATTCTTCTTATTCTGTGGTGATTTCATAGTCTCTAACTTTAGAGGCCATTTTCAGTTGAAGTTAGTGCTAATCACATCCACAGCTTTATGGAGATTCTTGAATGTAAAAATCAGTGGTGCAGTGAGAGGTATCTAACTTTCCTAAGGATTCATTTCAAATACAGTTTCACTGAAAATTATACCACTGTAACTACACATCCAAAGTTTTCTTAAATGCTTGGACCACAAAAATGTATATAGTTAGTATCCAGTTTAAAAATTCAGTAATCTTTTATTATCATGAATCTTAATTATAGTGGTCCTATTTATTATGTAAAACAAAGCCAGCATAACTTATTAAGGTAAGTACCCTATATATAGATAATATAGTTTTATTTATAGAATTAAAATGCTATGCAAGTATTGTGGAGAATTTTAAGATGTTTATGCAAAGATACAAATTCAGCCTTTTAAAAATTGGTGAAGCGGGAGAACTTGAAATTGCTCACAGTTTTCTTTTGAAGGGTTATGAAATACTAAGTTTGATGATGAGCCATTATACTTCTTCTTTCAATAGAATAGGTGCTGACCTGTTCAGACACTGTATTCTAAGAATTAATGGCTTAAGTTGTAAAACATTTTTCCAAAATATACATATTGGGAATGTTCTTCCATGTCTTTCCATTTTGAACTTAGTTTGATTCTATTGTTTTGTTTACTGTGATATCTGATCAGGTCACTATGAACCTTTCATTCTTTACTGTTAAAAATCTTCAGATTTTATTTTTTCATTCTAGCCTAATTTCCCTGTTCTTATTGTGTAACATTGGTTATTGAACCAATATGGAACGCCAGTGGTTCAATAATAATAGTCTAAAATTCAAATGTAGTAACTTGTCCTAACACGTTTGCGAAGTGATGCTCTGCAGTTTTGTCCTGCCTGGTGACCATCCTCGGGCATGAGCCCCTTAAACTGTGGGAAACTCATTACCAAACATAGTTCTCACTCCCTGTAAAGTTTCTCTGAATAACCAACCCCACAGGAAAATAAGCAGGACCCACATGATAATCAACCCAGCAGTCACTTGCACTTATGAGTCAGTTGCATATCACTTAGAAAGCACAACTTTCAGTCTTTATATTGATGTGTCAGTGATAATACTGGGTTGGCTGAAACAGCAGATAGAGGAGCCACATTGGTAAATCACACATGTGAAATAATTCAGCATAAAGTTAATTCCATACAGAACACGCACAGCCTTGCACAAGAGTACTGATTAAATGAATTTTTCTTGAATTTATTTAACACGCACATTTGATTTATCTTCAAAAATTTTGAACAATGATTGCCATAGTAGGGGTGACAGGAGATTGATTAGGAAAGGAATCTGGGAATATTTGGGGGTAACAGAATTAACCTTTTTCTTCAAATGGTTCAAGTTATGCACGGTATATACTTGCACACACAACAAATATTTTTATGAAGCATTTTCACAAAATTCTGTGTAACCGAATAAATTTAATTGCCGATGTGCACGAGGCACTAGGGAGCACTGACTCTCCGCCCTCGCGACGGCCGTGCGCTGCGCCCCAGCGAAGGTCGAGGTGGCATCTCCGCTGGCTCCACCCACCGCTCTTCACTCCTGTCTCCACATTCCAGCAGATCCCGTGGCCGAGCCTCCACGGTGTCAGAACCTGACCCTCGCGGCCACTGCCGGCGTGGCTGCGGCCCACGCTGCTGCGCTCCGCTCTGCGTGCCTGCGGTGGAGCTCGGCCTGCGAGCCTTGATCTCCTTTCACCCTGCTCTCAGCACGGCCGCTGGAATAACGTGTCCAGTCTTTCTCTATTGCTTAAAGCCCTCTGCCACAAGGAATATTGTTTTATTTTAAAAACAACAAAAGATAAAAATGATACAAAATTTCAAGACAAAATAATAGGAAACTGAAAGTGATTAATATATTGACTATCTTCAAGGTAGTTGTTCAGATTACACGATTTAGGCATATAGGGCTGGGGATTTAGCTCAGGGGCACAAGCAGCTGCTTGGCAAGCACAAGGTCATGAGTTCTAGCCCCAGTACCAAAAAAAAAAAAAAAAATCTAGGCATATAAAATGATCAAGCAATCAAGTAATCATACAACTAAAACACAAACTGTTCTTTTTGATGAACTAACAGATGAGTAACATAGTTATCTATATTGTGTGTATATACATACAAACGTATACATACATATAATATTTTTACCTTTTCCTTTTTCCTTTCCCTATTCCAGTTGTTCTTTCCCTTTGAGCATTTCATTTTCACACTTTTTATCTTATATTTTGGATCTTATTTACTTTTTCAGTATTTTTTTAAACAAGGGAGACAATATGATATTTACACACAAGTCTGATTTATTTCACTCATGAGTATGGTCTCAAGGGGCATCCACTCACTTATAAAAGCCTCACGTTTATCCTTCTTTAGAGCTGAGTAATACTCTGTTGCATAAAAACATCTTTTTTATCCATTCCACGGTTGATGGGCATCTGGGTTGTTTCCAAGTTCTGGCTATTACAGATTGTGCCTTTATAAACGTGGGTGTGCACATATTGCTATGGCATTATGTTTTCAATTCTGGGAAAATACCCAGAAGGGGAGTAGCTGAATTCCTAGATTTTTGAGGAATCTCCATACTGTTTTCCACAGTGCTTGTATCAGTCTACACTCCCACCAACAGTGCAGAACAGTTCCTTTTTCCCATAGCCTCACCAACATTTGTTATTGGCTAATTTTTTTGTGACAGCCATTCTTTCTGGAGTGAGATAGAATCTCAGTGTTGTTTTCATTTGCATTAGTTGAGTGACCGGTGATTTTCAACATTTCTCTGTGTATCTATTTACCTTTCGTATTTCTTCCTCTGAGAAGTTTGTATTCATCTCTGA
The DNA here is from genome assembly GCA_004027455.1 of Hydrochoerus hydrochaeris. NCBI lineage: Eukaryota > Metazoa > Chordata > Mammalia > Rodentia > Hydrochaeridae > Hydrochoerus > Hydrochoerus hydrochaeris. Next base: position 66,866 of record PVLA01006968.1, read on the forward strand.
TGCCCATTTTTGGGCTGGGTCTTGGAATCTGAGGGGCCTGATGGTTTTCAACTCTTTATATGTTCCATGTGTCAATCTGGATGGACCACCACTGTCCAACACTATCCCAGATGTTTCTGTGAGACAAGCTTTTTGGGTGAGATGGGCACTTAAATCGATGGGCACTGAGTCAGCCAGGTGGCCCTGGGTGACCTAGATGGGCCACGTCCAATGCACTAAGAACACTTCTGGAAGAAAGGCGGGTGTACCACAGCAAGGGGGCAGCAGATGGCCTTGGGCGCAGACCGTGCCAAGCTTCCTTGCATTTGCAGCCTGATTGCTCTTTCCACCAGATTCTGAGCTGGCACAATTATGCAAGTCAATTCCAGAAAGCAAATCTCTTGACAAACACTCTGCCGACCAGTTTTTCTGGAGAACCTCCCCCCAAACACCACCCAGTATCTTCTGCAGCAGAGAGCTTGTCTAATAACCTGCAGGATCTGCTCTGCGGGAACATTTGATTTTCCTTCAAGCACACCCTGGCCCCTGGGGGGCTCACTATTTATGTGTGGCTGGAGCACTTTCCCCAGGCATCTGTGTGGCTCCACTTCCTGATGGCTCAGTTGGAGACCTTTCAAGACAATACTATTTCAGTTTGCAATCAACCTGAGGAAACTGAGGGGTGGGTGGTTTTCTGCTTTGTTCAGTGTGTCTGCTGCATTGCAGCTGATGCATAAACACCTCAGATCTCAACTTTCATCTACACCCACTGCAAATTTCAAACCTGCACATTAATATTGAGTGGTTCTTAGGGAACAAGAGACATCTTATTTTTCACAGTTCATTGGGAAGCTTAGTGATTTCTAATCCAACAAAGAGAACATCGCAACGTGATAAAAATGCTTGCTGTCCCAAAATACTCTAAATAAATGCCAACAGCAAAGCTACTCATGCATATTTTCTATCATAAAGGGTTAATCAGGAGGTTGCAGTCAGCATGCCACATCCCAGAACATACACTGTAATTGTTGAAAATATGTCCATGAGATAAATTTGGTAAATAAGTTCATTTTAACTGTAAAACCTTCCAAAACTTTTATCATCTTGATATTGGAAATCACATTTTAAATCTGTAGATAAATGTGCACTGTGAATTAAAATGCTTTTAAAAGAAGTATTATATAAACAGAGCTCTCTATAATTGCCAAATGTTTCTCTATAATTGCCAAATGTTTCTCTACAACAAAGAACAAAATTTGCTTAGTTGTGTAGAGGATTAATTTAGTCTATGAGAAGAAACAGGAAAACAACCTTCTTCACATTGGTAGCTATTCAGATTTCCTCACTGTTCAGTCTACCTGTATTGTGGTGTTCCTTAGCTGTGAGTCAGAAGCTTTTCTTAGGCATAAGTCTGAATGCTTGGTTAGTGATGTGCTGCTCTGTACTAATGAGCTTCCCACAAACAGCGATGTAAATTTCAAAAGCTAAAAGCATGTCTTCCCATGGCTTTCTGTCATTTATTAATTTTCATATATTAATTTGCAAATCACATATTCTAAGCTTTGACTTATATTTAGAAATGTTATTACCATTGACCTATTTTTTTTTTCTCTTTGGCACCAGGGAATCAAACTCAGGACCTGTCCTTGTCAGCTAAATGCTGTGCCACTAAGCTATAGCCCTGGCCCTACCATTGTTTTTATGAGTGTTTCAGAGTTAGATTCTAAGGTAGATAAAAGTTTATAAATTCTTCCTAAAATATGCAGTGTGATGAATGAACAGAACCAACAACAAAGATGTATAAACTTTATCAGTGTTAAAGAAAGTTAAAAGCAGTAAGTAGACATTATATCATCTTACAAAGTTTGTGGAATAATTTATAGTTATGCAGAGATTCAAACAGACTGCAAAAATAAACTCCAGTTCAGCAATTCCCTACTCCAAGGAAATTGTGCTATGATATAAAGTGCATCCAAGCATTGCTAAACTGCCAATTTACAGCCCATTGTATGTGATGCAGTCTGGGCACTTATCTGAAGAAAAGAATATGAAACTCATCACATTCATTTCCCATTCTTGAACTGAGTCAGCATTATTATCAAAGAAGAAACACAGTCAATTTTACATCATCCTATTTTTTTGCACTTACCATTTTGGTTAACTGAAGGGGGAAGATAGAAGAGCATCAAAGAATAAATCATGAGTAAGGTTTTTTGTTGTAGGACTCCTATTAAACATGAATAAATATACATATAAAAACATACTAAGTTCCATAAAATGGGAACACATGGAAAATGGCAAATTATTTAATCAAAATTTAATTTCTCATGTAAGTAGTTAGTTCACTGTAAGCCACCGTGTGGCAAAAAGGGACCCAATGGGGTATGAACTGTTGGAAGAAAGGACACAGTAGGAAGAGAACTTCAGAGAGAAAGAGTTCATACAGTAACCAAATGAAAACAGAGGATAGTGAACCCAACCATTTACAGTCTACAATGCATCTTAATTCTCTCAGAGTGGTGAATGACAAAAATGAACATATAAGCTCTTAACAGAAATTAAAAATTAAATCCCTGTAGCTTTTCCTCCACTCAAATATCAAGAAAAGTAGACAGAGAGGGTAACTGAGAAAAATAACATGCACATTATGTAACATTAATATTGAGCAGAAGTTTCAATACTCATAAAGTAGACATTTTAAACTTGTTGTCTCTTACTTCATTCATTTATCAGCACAGATCTTTGCGTATGTAACCAAGGGAGGTGAGGGGACACGGCGACAGTGTGGAGAGCAAAGTCACACACAGGCCGAGCACTGCCTGCATGCAACCGCCCTTCCGAACCAGCACGCGAGGTGTGATCCAGAAACACATCCATATCGGCGTTCTCACACATTGCCTGATTAACTAGCAGGATAAAAATATTAACAAAGATTTAAAGCACATTGATTAAGATGATTAGCACAATTAACTAATGTATATGAATATACATATATACACACACACACACACACACACACACACATATGTATAATTCATATATATCTCTCTTGTCATGAATTTCACGATTTTCCTTTTCCAAAAAGTGTATTTTGTAAGTATTACCCTTCTGGTTGTGTTAAAAACTAAAAATTTCCAAACAATTAAAACACATTTCCTTTTCTGAGAATAACTTTAGCTAAAAGTCAACTACAAAATATATAACTAGTATATTCTAAAAAATTTTAAAAAATAAGGGATTTTTTAGAAATGGAGTTCGGGGTCACCAGGAGCCCTACTATTCACCAACAATACCGAGCATGGTTCCCTGTACCAGAAACTCAGGGTTTCCTCCCGGCCTCACGTACGAGTGGAGAAAATCCAGTTTCTCCTTGGGATAGAAGGTGAGGACAGGGTTTCCATCCAGATGTGGGCTTCACAGGGAGCTCTGACGGGCCGGACTCTGTTCAGTCTCAACCTAGCACTGATGGAAAAGCTCCACAGCAGGACCTGCGGGGATCAAAGCAGTGGATTCCAAGACATTTAGCCTCTTCCCAAGCTCAGCATAAGCAGGTGAGCCCAGATTTGCCCCAAAGAGGAGAAAAGTGACAGCACCCATCTAATATTCTGACTCAGTTTACCACCCAGTCTCTCTGAGTAGTAAAAGAGACCCTGACGCACATGGGCACTCATGCTTTTGGGCAGCTGCTTTCTGCATCACTCATGTAAGTTGACATGCCCAGGAGGCCCCAAGAACAACATAAAGACTTGTGCAGTGCACTGCTGTCCCTGGAAACTGGAGGGCAGTGGACAGACCCAGAGGGAGCAAATATCCCACAGTCCAGGGGCAAGAGTCTGGGGAAGGCAAATCCGCAGGAAATTTTAGCTGAAGCCACCCAGGAAACACTTGGAGAGGTGGTGATTTTTCAGCATTTTTGAGTCAAGGAATGCAAACTCAAAGAAACAAGGCTAAACCAAGGAACAAACCGAATCTCCAGATCAGCATCCTTAAGGGAAGTATTGTGTATGACTGACTGAGAATCAAAGCTCATCATCAAGATAGGCAACAAGCGCAGAGCAGTGACACGTGAGCAACATGACATTTCCAACAAATGGATACAAAATATTGAGAAATTAGTAGGTAGAAACGGTGAAGCTGAAGTATGTGTTGACGACACTTCAACAGGTTAAGGGGATGGTTTGATTCAGACTTGATGAAGCACAGGAGAATAAGTCTGTGTGGAAAGTGATCATCACGTACTGCCAACCTGCATAAAAATAGGCAGGTATGTGCACATATTTATGGTCCAACGGGCTCAGGGGAGGGACGGAGAAGAGGAGGTTAAGAAGAATGGAGACATCTCACGCACCTGCGCCAGCTCTCCATCGCTGAGGTAATTACTATGTACTGCACACATGCAGCCATGCAAAAAATAAATACAAAAACATCAACTCTGAAACAGTGCCACACTGCCCAAGTGATGCTTGTGAAAGGAAGCAATGCAAAGAAACGCACCCTAGAAAGTAGGAGAAAATAGGTGTAAACCATAGGTTTGATAAAGTGTTGATGTGTGAAATATGTAAAGAATCCTTATTACTGAAATGACAAATAGCCGATTAAAAATGGGCAAAAAAAACCCACCAAAAAACCCTGAAGTTTGAACATTTCTTCAAAGCAGACATACAGATTGTCAACAGGTGGATGAAAAGGTGATAAATATCCCTAATCATCAAAAAAGATGAACTGAAATGCTGGTGGAGCTCACCTCATACGTGTTGGGAACATTAGCATCAGAAACAAGAAAAGCGAAAGCGATCCTGGGGATCTGTGCAGCATTTTATCAGTGACTTGCTATCCGTGCACAACATGTCTTTATTCTTTGAAAAACTGAAGATTCTGAGAAACAGAAACCCTTGTGCAGCGCTGATGAGACTAAGAAATGGTGGAGGAGTCAGAATCTGGAAGAAAAGTCTGCACACTCGCTGCCCTGTCTCTGTCCACAGCAGTGCAGGTACGGGGAGAACCACAGGTCCATCTGTGTGTGTCCAAAGAAAGACGTGATTGTGTGTAAGCAGTGGAAAACTCACTTAAAATAAGAAAACCCTGAGGTCTGTGACGACATAGGTACAACTGAGTAAACTATCATAAGGGACAAATGTTAGCTTCAGAAGGACAAACACAGCCCAATTCAGGTATCCGAGAAATCTGAAGTAGCCAAGCAGAAGCAGAAGGTAGAACACTGTGCAAAAGGCTGCAATGGGAGAAAAGGGAAATTCTGCTGAATGGGTGTGAATTGCAGTCATGCAGGGAAAAGTGCAGCAATCTGCTGCACAAGACCGTGTGGGTAGATAAGAAGCTGTTATACAATTACACTGGGGTTGAGCGTGGAACACATGCTCTTAGCTTCATCAAACCAGTAAAGTGGTAATCTAGGAAGTATATTTCTTGATAAAATATAGATTAAATATCTTGGAAATCAGAAACACCATTTGATAAAAAATACTATATAGCAGATTATAAACTACTTCATAAGAATTTCAGTATCTTAATTGTATTATTAAAAATAAATGAGATTCAGCATTGATAAATTTAGGCTCTGTCACAAAAAAATAAACATGGATAACTCAGGATTTTCAAGAGAAAAGAGACAAAGATGAAAAAAGGGAAATCAAGCAATCTCAGGAAAGAAAAGGAAGACATTACCTATGCTAAACTATTACACTGAAAATAAAAGTATAATATGATGAGTTAAATGAAATAGAGAAATTCTTAGGAAAAGAAAGCTACCAAAACTGAACCAGGAGGATAAAGAAAACCTTCCTGCAGTCCGACGCTGAGCTGGCCAAGGCATCCTTCGTCCCTACACCAATAAAGGAAAAGGAAATTATGGATTTCTCCTCTTTTCTGGACTCAACTGCAAAACTGAGACGTTAAGAAACTTTCAAGAGTTAGAGAGAAATGTTTTTTGTACTCAATACCGAATTGAAGAGATGAATGAAGGAATCAGGTGCAGAGTTAGAGAAATGACTTCGGTGGCGCGGCAGAGAGGATTCGGAACTGGAACTGCAGAGTCCTGGAACCCGGTCCAGCTCCCTGGGAAAGGGCCTGGCCACATGTGCGCTGCCGGCGCGGGGGCTGCCTTCCCGTGACGGCGACCAGAGGGCTCCTGGAAGGAGAAGCGCAGGGAGAGGGCGCGGAGCCAAAGGGGGTCTTGACCCTCCCTGCTCCTCCCCGAGACCATCTGTCAGCGTGGTTCCGTGCAGCCAGGGATAAAACACATACTCTTTGTTGGAGTGCATAAAATACAAATAACAACAATAAAATATATTTCAGCCCATATATAGGAACAAATTAAAAAAGCTAACAATTTAACCCTTGGGGATGTTACATCTGAAACGTTTACAACAAATGCAACATGAATATCCAGAGTATATAGAAGTTTTGACTCTGGTTCTAGAGACATCGATGCCACACAGCAGAACATTTCTAGCTCAAGCTAAGGAGAAATGCACCGGAAAGTGCATAGCAATGCAGAACTCAGCTGCAAAATTTTCACATCAACCCAATGCTCAATAATGTTATGTAAGATGTGGGCCAGGGATATCGTTTAGCAGCACAGTGCCTGTCTGGCAAGCACAAGGTCATGAGTTTGATTCCCAGCACCAAAAATCAACAAACAAACAACAATGAAATAAAGACAATGCTATGTAAGCTGCATAAATTGTACTGTGCTCATATCAGACAATGCAGTGTAGTATTCTGGTGGATAGATCAGATGTTATAAATCTCAAAAGTATAATACTGAGCAATAAAAGCAAGCTTTTATTCATGCAAATTTGGAATAAATTAGAAAATCTGCAGGGAATGTTAACTGATGTGAAAGTGCAGTGCCCACTCAGAAAGCAGAACAACTTTAAAGAGTATGAGCTTCAACTGTGTGTGCAAAATTTTGTTTACAAAAATATTTCAGAAGAATTATACTCGAATGTGTCAAATATTTAAACAGAATCATTTATGTGATTTATTCCATTATAACTGTACTTCCATTTATATTTTGCTTTTAATTTAAATGTTTAAAAATATAGCAGCAAGTGTTGCCAAATTCTTCCTCAAAAGGGAGAAAGTTAGAAATGATGGAAACCTCAGAAACAGTTATTCTCCCAATATTTTGTTTTGACATTTTAAATTTTTTTTCCATAAAATTAAAAAAAAACTCAAGTTGTTCAATATTTATGTTATTGGTAATTCAATGAGAAATTAAAAGTGTTCCAAATTTATACTGGGGGAAATAGCTGCCATAATATCCCACTTTTTCATAAATATGACAACTTTAAGGTGATATATTATGTATGATTCTCTTTATTAAAAATTCCAGAGCAGGCCAGGGATTTAGCTCAGTGGCATAAGCGCCTTCCTGGCAAGCCCAAGGTCATGAGTTCAATCCCTGGTACCCAAAATAAAAAATTCCAGAACATAACTAATTAATAATTTCAGAATGCAAAAATCCCACTTTCCCTAAATAGGTTCCTAAACAACATTGTGCTGCACACTTTAAAGCTATAAAGTAAAAATGATAAACTAAACAGAATTAGGATTTACCTGGTAGAGGAATGGATTACAAAAGAATGCAATGGTTCTTTGGAAAAGTGAGGAGAACTTTCATGACGATGGCAGTGTTTTCACAGGTGTTGCAGGAGCTGCAGACCTCTGGTGGCACAAGAAACAAGCAGGCACTCGAAGAGGAGGACAAGGCCACGCTCCTTTATTAGCTGACCGGCCCAGAGAAGCTACACACTCCGAATTGTGTGCCCTGAGCAGTGGGGTAGGGGAGGCTTCACATCCTGGTGTAAATTGGGTTGGGGTCCAGCGAAGAGGAGATTTACAGGAGCAGAAGATTTGCGAGGTTATGTCTTGAGGGTGGGGGAGTTTACAGAGGCAGAAGTTAACTGAAACATTTTATACACACACATATATGTTTGTATATATATGTAATTATTACAAGACAAGCACAGAACATTTCCTGTTGGGAGGGGCTGTGGGGTCCTGCACCCCTGGGCAGGAAGTGGAAGCTGGTAAAACAGGAGTCGGGGACTTAAGGTTCTGACTCTTTCTGTGTGTGTGTATGTATGTGTGTGTGTGTATGTGTGTGTGTGTGTGCACGTGTTTGTGTATGTTTGTGTGTGCACGTGTGTGTGTATGTGGTGCTAAGGGGTTGAACCTAGGGCTTTTGCACTAAAATGCATCCCAAGCATTTTTTATTTATTTTATACTTTTTATTGTGAGACAGGTTCTTGTTAAGTTGTTAAATTGGTCAGATTGGGCTCAAACTTGTGATCTCCGATCTCAGCCTCCCAAAACGCATGTACCCACATCAGGCTTGAATTCCGTATCTTACACAATCACAGGATACTGAATGCAAATCAAACTTCAGTAACTTATAAACTATAATTGAAAACGTTTCAATAGCATCAGTAGTTTATCCACAACAATTATTTCTATAGGTAAATAAAATATAATCAGATTTCCAATTTTACAAATAATTGAACAAACTCCATTACACATTGTCATCATGTTTTCTAGAAACCTATGAAACTCTGAACAGCCACAGTTGGGTTGATGTTGTCTGATACACAGCTGCTGTAGTACAGTTATGCATGTGTTACATATTTGTACAATAGTGTTCTTTATCTTCTAAATAAAAATTATGTTCACAGATATATACATTATTAACTGTGTTCTTGGCAAAAGCAAAATCAAAATGGCAGAATGATGTAACACTCTGTACCCAACAGTGCGCAGAAGCCTATGCTGTGGCTTATAAGATGTGACCTGACACCAGCACCATGGAGCTCATGTCCTGTGGGCTGATTCTTCCTCTAGAAGGCAGGGGAACTTGGTAATGATGTGAACTTTCTGTTTTCTCCTCTGAACCCGTGTGTGACACTCATGCTTCACAAAGCAACCCCAGTTCTAAGTGGCTTTTGCCCACGGGGATTTGACTGTGCTCCACTGACTGCTCTGCGTCTACTCACCGCCTATTTCTAGTGGTGGATGCTTATGGGGACAAGAAGATAATCCAGAAAAAGGACAAAACTTGGGTCAAAGCTTCAGAATGGAGGCAAAGTCACAAAAATTAAACATAGCCGCTGGGCTCTGTCTATAATTTCCCTCTTTGAATTTGATCTGTGCCATTCAGATTACTGCATAAACCACAACACAGAGATTTGATTTGTGTTCTCATGGAAAAGTTTCATTCGTGTAAATTATTCGTAAATCTCTAGAAATCATGATTGTGCAGCTATCGGTTGAATGTATTGAACAGATCTGCACAGTTCTGAGAAATGATTGATACGACCTCATTCACATCTGTGACTATTGCTGAGCTGCTAACACTGCTCCAGGCCTCACAGACTCAGTCAAAGAAAGTCAAGTCCCAATTTTTGCCTTAAATGACTTTATTAACTATTTAGAGTATGAAAAAATGAATTAAAATAAAGCTACAATGTTGTAGTTATATAGACAACTAGGAAAAAATGCCAAAAATTTCCATGAGATAAACAGCTCTGCATGGTAGTGGCAGAAAGAAATTTTTAAAATTTAACAAAATATGGCTTTCAAGATAGTTCTTGAAGAATGATAGGGCTAAATCTTAAAAATTCCCTATGGGAGGAGAAAAAACCTTCATGAAACAAAGTCAAAAAAGACAGATATTTCAGGACTTGTACAGTATTGATACATGCAGATAATTTTGCGGTGAATAAATCTGGATTACCAGGAGTTTGCTTGCTTAGAGTTTCTTTGCTTCATGTTTGCATAAATAATGATCCTATGAACCATTTATCCTATGTTTCTTTTCCTAATTATAACTGGAGACAATATATGACAGAGAATTTTTAACAGCCATTTGGATCCCTCCAGGTAGAAGAAGTTAAACTCAAAATAAAAATATATTTACATTTTTTGTGTAACCTCCTTTTGATGTCCAGGTTAGTCTTGATTTCATTGAGAAAATAAGTGATAAATGAATTTGATCATTTAACTTGATTTTTATTCTTATGATTTCTTTTCTTAGGTACTTTTATAAGGATCAGAATCCAAAAGAAAAGCAAGGTTTTCCATTAAAACTCTGTGTACAGTGTAGAGCTGAGGTACAGTACATTGCTGACAATGTTCCAGATGCCACCTACCCTGCTCCTGCTCTCTAAGTAAATTCAGCCATAAATGGACCAATAAAATATTTCAAATGATGCTTGAATGTAGAGCTCTTCATCAATACGGCAATTCCTTAGCAAATGTCAGCTCTTGTCTCTCTCCTTTATTCCTGACAGGCATTCTGACAGCGTTCAGAATGTTAAAAGAACAGATATGTTTTCCAAGACCATATCATGAGATTGGAAGGAAGGAGCAATTGAAGTTTCATCCTTTAAATAAGGAAATGCCACTCACAAGTGTGAGTGAGGAGATTTAAAGAACCCTACGTTTATCTGGTCAAATACTCTTATTTTACACACAAGAAAAGTAAAGTCCAAAGCTTTGCACTAGTAAATCCTCACAAACCTAGTCTAGTGCTGCTTCCATTGCTCCAGTCTATGTTAGCATTTGGATATAAAATACTCCCCACAATTTAAAATAGCACTATATGAAAATGCACAGTCTAATTTGGAATATGAAGTAAGAACACAAGTGTGCTTGAAAGCCTTCACATTAAATCACCCAACAAGAAAGTAAATTTTGTCCATCGGTCAGCCCTGTCCTGGGAGGCCATAAAAGCACATCCCACTTTATAGTAACAAGCTATTACTAAATTTATCTTAGGATAAATCATTACACAGCACTTTTCGGAGTTAGATAGTTTCTAGTATGATTTCTGTTATTAAATAAGGAAGGGAAGGCCGAGAATTTGAATAATGGGCGAGCATCAAATAAATTGGAATTCAGAAAACCAGGGTTACAAACCGTGTAGTGCGGTGGCCTCTAAGCTTCAGGAGCAGAGCTCTGCAGAAGCTCCCTGGTCCTGACAAACCTCACCGCGCATGCTGGGTGCTGCTGCTGCCTGGGCCTCACCAGTCCCCCCTCTCCCCCATATCTTGCTGTCAGACCCCAGGGAATGGTGCCAGGTGATTTTCTAGGATCGTCCTGCTACCAAGAACTTTGAGAGGATTAAGAATATTAAGAACTCAGGGTGAGTTTCCAGATGTCCAAATCCAACATATCATTCTGCTGAAAAGACCCTAAAATTGACAGAACAGGGATTCACACCAGCTTCTTCTGTAATTCTTTTCTTATCATCTTCTAATATGTGCAAAATGGGTAGGGGTCTTAAAGGATGTGGTAATGTCTCAAAATATATTTTGCATTTTATTACAATTTAGGAATAAAACTTGCTGACCTTTAGTTAAGCAATGATTTTATGTTATTTATAAAAAACAGATTTTTGAAAAAGTTGATGTTTGAATTCTTCGAAAGTAAAAAGCTGTGTTTTAAAGAAAAAGCAAAGATCCACAGATGAAGCTGGGGTGAATCTCGATTCTATTTTAAGGTCTTTTCAGCAGAAGGACATGGGGGATTTAGACATTTGGAAGCTCATTCTGAGTTCTTAATATTCCTAATCCTCCACAAGTTCTAGGTTGCAGGATGATCATAGACGAATCATCTGGTATCATTACCTGGAGTCTGGCAATGAGACATTGGACAAAAGGGACCAAGAAATTGAAAACACAGATTGGTAAGTGTTAGAAGATGCTGATGTTTACGTATCTTTAAAATAACCTGTTTATAGAACAAATAAGGAAACGTTACAATGAAATAATGAGAAAATATTTCAGTAATAAAAACCCAAATCTGTATAAAAAGAGCTCATTGCCAGTTAGGAAAGTTCAATAAACACCACAGTGGTAATCCACTGTTCAAGCCCTAGGGTGACCATCAGAAAAAAGATATACAACAAGGAATGCTGAAGAGGCAGGGGTGAAATAGCTGCTTATGTGTGGTAGGTGGAAATGTGACCTTGTATCAACCTTAAAAACTGAAATTCTACAAAATGCTAAACAAAATTACCAAATGACCCAGTCATTCATCTCCTACAAATTTTTTTCAAAAGAAATAAAAATATATACTCACATTAAAAAGCATCTGCATATCTTTACAATAGCATTATTCAAAAGAGCCCCAAGGTAGAAACACCTCAGATGTCCATTAGCTGATGAATAATAAGCAAAATGTGTTACAAATGTGTTGCCTTGGTTAATTTACAGTGTTATCTGGCTAGGCACTGGTGCCCACTTTTTTGGTCAAATACTCATCTACATATGGTTATATAAAGAATTTGGCAGATGTGATTAATATTTGCAAGTAGTTGATTTTAAGTAAAGTAGAACACCATCTTTAATTTGGGTGGATGTGAGCTGGTCAGTCGTAGGCTCTCACTACAAAAACAGAGGTAGAATGCCAGAGAAAAGGGGGATTAAGCCTTAAGGTGTAGCACAGAAATCTTCCTTGAGTTTGTTATGGGCTTTGGATTTTCCAGTCTCCATGGTTATGTGAGATAATCTTTTAAAGTCTCTGTCTGTCTGTCTGTCTCTCTCTTGCTAGCTTTGTGACATGTAAGTAACACATAGATGGACATATAGATATTGGTAAGCTGCTGTTTCCATTGTTCTGAAGAACAGCTACTGAAACACTGACCATGGAATAATTTTTCACAATATAAAGAAATGGAATATTGATAAATCTTATAATGTGGGTACATATTGAAGCGTTATGCTAATAAAAGTAGTCAGCCAGTAAACTCACACCCCACAATACTTCAGATTTAGAAGTGGGGAAGGTAGTGATACTTACTTTGAAGTGAAATTTCTGTTACACTTGGATGCTAATATTGAGTGTGATATGTTACATGCATGCATATATATACACATCTATATGATAATTCCTGGAGGAAATACCTTAAAATTATTTTGAAAATGCTCAAAAATACATTTACATTGAAAAGGATCTAAAAAACTATTTTAACTCAATATAAAGGCAGAAACAAGGAAACAGAAATGAAGACCAAGGAAAATAGCAAAAAATAAAAAACAAAATGGCAGAAGTAGGAACTAATGTATGGAATATCATTAGGTAAATGATCAAAACAGACCACTTGAAGAGCAGAGATTGGAAGAGCAAATTCAAACCATGACAGAAGCATATGCTGTGTGTACTCAGTGGCATATACGGATTGGAAGTAAAAGAATGGGAAAGGGAGTGCTGTGTAGGCCTCGATCAGAAGGAAAATGGCTCTATTAATCTTATAACATAGACATGAGAGCAAAGAAAATTGGAGTCTAAGAAAGATGTTTCATAATGTTGACATAGGAAAGCAGAAAAATCCAGGATGTCTACACACGAACAGTCTCAATACAAGATGCAAATCTGATAGAGTGGAAGATGGAAATAAAACCTGCAATTGTAGACTTCAAAACTTGTCTCTCAGCAAACAATAAACAACAAAAACAAAACAATTAATATGAAAGTTACAAATAACATTAGCAAGTGATAGTATTTAAAGTGTCTATCTATCTATCTATCTATCTATCTATCTATCTATCTATCTATCTAGAATTATACCCAGGATCCATATTTTTTGATGATGTGAGGAACATTTGCCAACTTATGATTATATATTGTAAACAAGTTAAAAAGCAAAAAGAAAAATCAACAAAGATGGGAACAGTCAGTGTCTGGAGCTCATCCCTCCCAAAATATAGGACCAAAGCATTGCATCAAGACTACAGTTTGGGTAGATCTCCTAAAGAGCACTAGCACACAGCCTGGGAGCGTCGTGAGAACGCAGAACAGCACTGTAAAGGGAAGATGGAGTCACACCTCACGCCTGCTGCCATTGCCTCGCAGCCAGGAAGAACTTCTTGTGCGGGAAATGTGAGGAGAAGACACCACAAACCACTGATACTCCTGCAGAGAGCTTCAGTCTTGGCTGCATTAGGATTTCCATCATCTCCTGTCACACGCCAGTCTGGAGAATAATTCAGAGCCTGCACACCACAGAACAACTGTAATGTTGGTGTCCGAGCCGCCCAGGGAGCCGAAGGCTCTACTAGAAATCCTGCTCTGAAGTGAGTGACCTGCTCCATGTCTCTTTCATGTGAGAGTAGAATCAGTGACTTATACTCCAGTGAGCTCAGCTCATACCAGACATTCAAGGCACACACAATCTCAGTGAGAGAATCAAGCTGTCAGTGCTGTCCACCACCAAATCCAACACACGGCCAGCTGTTCACCATGCAAAGTGAGCACCCCTGGCTCAAGTTAGAGACTGAAAGCCTGGTGTGGCAAGTATACTCAGTCAAATGGCCTGCCTTTTGTTCATTCTCTGAGCAAAAAGCCTTCCGTTACCTCATGCCCAGGGAAACCATGTCACTGCTGCACAAACACCAACAGCTGAGCCCAGTGTAACATTCATGTGGATTATACTCTGACAGTGATGAGAGCTAAAGATCCTCTGCAGAGGCCATGCTACAGCATCCACCCAGAAACAGTCATGCACCGCATGGAAACAGCACTCCATGAAGCCACCTGTGGCAAAAGGTCTTACCCGAGAAAAGCTAATTCATGAAACTGGGCCAGGTACGTGTACCATCACATACAGAGATACCAATGGAGGGGCCAAAGACACGTGGAAAGCCAGGACTCAGGACGCTTCCAAAGGAACACAGTGAACCCCTCTATAACAGATCTGTAGCTATTTCTAGCAGCAGAAATTTATGAAATGCTAGAAAAAGTAGTCCAAATAATGATCTAAAGGAAATCTATAGCGATAAAAAAGAATACAGATCTGTAATTCTGTGATAAGGGGAGACACAACTCATGATTTAAATATGAAATTTACCAAAGAAATAGATATTTTAGAAAGCCAATGACTGTTCTGAAGCTGAATAATGCAGTCAATGAAATAAAAATACAACTGAGAGCTCAACAGTAAGGCAGAAGGAGGAATTCCTGAACTGGAGACAAGTCTTTTGAAATAACTTTCAGAGGAAAAATAAAGCAAAAATAAAAAAGAATGAAGGAAAGAAAAGACAGGGACCTATGTTGCACTTTAATTTGGGCAAATATCCACATAACAGAATTCCAGTGAAAAGAAAGTTAAAGAGCATATTTAATGAAACAGTAACTGAATACTTCCCAAATCTTTGGAGAGTGACTGATATCCACAAACTCAACAGACCTCGAATAGATCCACTCAAAAAGACGCCCTACCAAGTGTACCATGATCAGATCATCAAATATGGTCAAGAGACAAAGCTAAAACCAGCAAGAGAAACACACGGAGCCACATGGGAAGGAATGCCCTCCTCCATGGTCAGTAGACTGCTCAGCAGAAATCTCGCAGGTGATGCAAAAATGAGAGGCTATATTCACAGTGTGAAGAGAAAAAAGAAAAAGTCTGGAACATTATATCCAGAAAGGTGCACCTGCATTAATGACAGGAAAATAAATTCGTTTACACACAAGCAAGTGTTGAAGGAATTGTTTCATCACTAGAGCAGCCACAGAGGAAACACTTGAAGGAGTGTGAGAACTGGAAGTGGAAAATGGTGATTAGTAAACACACCAACAAAGTCAAATCATTGCACAAATCAGTTTATAATCACAGTCAGAATGTGCCAACAGTAATGGTGTCATGCAAACTTAAAGTAGCGTGAAAGAAGTGTGTTGCTCTGATAGCTTCAATTTTTTCAGAAACATGAAGAAACATGTTAAACAAAAACTGTGTCCTTCTACTGAAGAGATTAGAAAAATAAGAAAGAATCATCATCCCAAACAAAAAGACAAACATTAAGAGTAGAAATCAATAAAAATAAAAATTGAAATTAAAGCCAAAATATATAATCAATGAAACAAATAGTGGAAGCCAATTTTTATAAAAATTCATAAAATAATAAGTTTGTGGAAATCATATAAAAATAAAAAGAGGAAAAGTACAATCAGCATCATGTGCAATGGGGTATTGCAGATAAAAAATCAAAATTCAGGCAAGTTGAAATAGATAATGTGAACAGCCTTGTAACCATTAAAACTTAAATTTGTAATTGTGATTCCAGAAATAGTTTTTAAATTTTTCTTTATTAATATCTACTTGTATTAAATTAGAATAAAAATAAACAAATAAATGTCCAGGACTCAATAATTTCACTGAAAAATTATACCACATACTAAAGGAAAAAAGACTAATGGTTTTTAACAATTTATTCTAAGAATACAAAAGTAAAGAGCATTTTAAAACATACGCAGTGAAGCTTGTATGACTTTAACGAAAGCTAAAGCGCAGCAGGAGGAGGAAAGAAGCCGGAGAAGTGGGTGCAGAAGGAGGAAGAGGTGGACGGGGAGGGGAGAAGCAGGGAAAAGACCGGAAAGCCGAATAAAGACTGCGGACCTGCGGGCCCCATGAGAGCACATGCGAAATCTCAACGAAACCTTAGAAATGCAAATGCAACAGTCCATACAAATGTGTATTAAGACCAAACGAACTTAGTCCAGGTTTGCAAAAGTGTTTCAGTGTTTCCAAAATAAACCAACATATTAACATGCTAAATTTTTGAGAAAATATTAATGGGTTAATGGATGCAAAACAAAGCATTTGTTCAAAATCAGTATTTATTTACTTATAGAGAAAATTAAGGAAATATGGTGAATTTATCTCAGCTTAATAAAGACGTCTATAAAGCCTACAGCCCCCTCACACACGGTCAGGGTAGTCTTCCCTCCGAGATCCAGATCAAGGTAAGGACTTCTCTCATCATTATTTTTATTTGGTGCACTTCTATTAGGTCTAATCACTGCAAGAACACAGGAAAAAAGAAGTCAGGACAGTAGGATATTGATGGAAACACACAGACGAATGAAATAGAACACAGGCACCAGCAGTGTACCAGCGAAATGACAGCCAGCTGAGCTTTGAGAAGGTTACAAGAACAGCAACATGAGAGAAAAGGCTGAGAGGGGCTGGAACAAGACTCGGATCTCAACCTCACATCTTCTAAATAATTAACTCCAAAATAGATCATATTCTTATATGAAGAACCAAAGCTCTATTTCTTGAAGAAAGCAGAAGCAAAGAAAATTGTCTGGCATTTAGCTCTGGACAAAGATATTTTCGATTTGACACTGAAAGCCCAACCCAGAAAGTAGAAAAATTAAGCTATCATCAGGGTCAAAATATTTGTCTGTAAAATTCCACATGAAGAGGATTGAAAAAAGTATCTGCAAACTATATATTCAACACAGGGTTATCTTGTAGAGTATGTAACAATTATTAAAACTGAACAGTAAAAAGCAAACAGTGCAATTAGAAAACAGTCAAAAGACATTAACATACATTTTAGCATAGTAGAGGATTTATGGGTGGCAAAGAAGCATTCAAGAAATGTTCAGCTTCATTAACCAAGAGGAAAATGCAAATAAAAATCAAAATGAGATGTTATTACAACCTTTCAGAATCACTAACGTACGCAGTAATGATAAGGTCAAATTAAGTCAAGGGTGTCCCCACAATCCAGCTGAGAATATAAAATATTACAGCTTCTCTGGGAAGACTGACAATTTCTTTTAAAATTAAATATACAATGATTATACAGTGCAACAATTATACTTTTTTCATCCCAAATAAATGAAATGTTATAGTCACACAAAAAACCTCTTGAAAAAAGTTTATGGGAATTTTATTTGTAACAGACAGAATTTGAAATAACCCAAATGTAGACGTCCTTTGAAAGATGAATAGCAAAGCACTGGTAAACACTCGCACCATGGAATACTACTTTGCAAGAAAACCACTGATACATCCGTGTATGCAATGACACTGCCGAGTCTCGGATAATCATGTTGAGCTAAAGAGACCATGCACATGTCACCCACAGCGTCCGTTTGTTGTATAACATCTTTAATGGAATGTAGATGAATAGATTTTAAGGACTGGAGTTACGGGAGAGGGAAGGGATGCTGGTCTGTAAGGGGGTGTCAGAGGGGTTCCCATGACCATGGTATCACGCGGATTCTGGATGTGTTGGCGGATTCATGAGTCTACCTGTGTCATATTGTCCCCAGAGTTTGGGACACAAAATGTTTACAGCATTTTTATTTGTAACAGCTCTAGGAAGTCCCACGAGATCAGGGCTATTCACCCATCTCAAAATGCCAGTCAAGGCAATGAACAGTGACAAAAGTCCAGGAAGGAACTTTAGCAGGTGTGGTCACACTGGAGAGGCAGGTACAGGAGTTTGGCGTCTGGCTTCAGGGGACTCACAGAGCTTTAAGGTTTTGTAAAGCAGGAAAGCAAATGCAAGTGTGGGGGCGTAGGGCTAGTGGTCTAGTCAATCCCAGTAGAGCGGGGGTCTGCCTGACGGGCCCCTCAGGATGGTTCTGTGAGGTCCTGCCCGAGTCATCATGCTTGAAGAGTTGGTTCTGTTCCTGTGGTGAGATGATGACTCTGGCTTGGGGTTGCGCAGCCTCAGTGTCCATCATGAGGTAGCTGCTCTCACTTAGGAGTTGACCTCATCATCAGGTACATGGTTGGCATGACTGCTTCCCCTGGGCTTTGTGATGGTAGCAGGTTTAGGACCATGATTTGAGACATCTAGGTATTGCAGGATCTGGAACCGCATGCTATGAAACATGGCAGTTAGATGGCACTCCAGTCCTCAGAGTGACTACTTTCTCTTAACTCGGTGTATTCAGTTTTGAAGTGGTATGAGATAGTCTAGGTGAGCTTAGGGCTCACAAACCTCATACTAACATGTTTTTCTGTGTTACAAAGCTCAGTACGAGTAAGAATTGAAAAGAGTCTTCTGAATAAAATCAATGCTTTGGGTCAGTGTCAGTATGTTACTTTTTATTTAAAATATATCTTGGGCATCCTGAGGTATGATCTAAATGTACGGTGAATGGTCACACTGAAAAATGTGTTACTGTAAAAAATACAGTGCCACTGGACTCCCTCAAAGTTCTCCCCTTTGTTTTGGATACACTTGTCCCTTCGTTCTTGTCACTTTGTGAAGCACCTCTGAAAGCCCTGTCTCCTGAGAGTCCATCTTAATTCCTGCTAAAGCAACCTGTGTTACCTACTGCAAGTCCTTGTTCAGCCAGTGGGGACATTAATGCTGTGATCAGGGCACCTGGAAGGGCCCAGCCGTCTCTAGCTGGTCTATGGGCCTTAATTCAGAAATGATTTTCATACTCCACTACAGTTTAGTGACATACCATTTAATTTTAATAGTCAAATAAGTATAAAGTAAACAAAGAGCAGCTGAGTTTCACAATAAGGATTTGCTTGTCTAAAGCACTAAAAAATAAGCTATAACAAATTTGTGTCCTGAAGATGAACTACAAAGATTTATTTTTTCATCATAAAAAGAATTTTTCAGGACATCATGTGAATTTAGAAACATTATCTTCATATTCACTTGTTCATATGCTTTTAGTAAATCGGAAATGGATATTTTATATGGTTCTTGCTATAGAAAATCAGGGTTTATTTCACTATAAATAAAAATGATGAATAATAGTAATTTACCACTTAAACTGTGCCTACTCACTGAAACAGCATTATAAACCTTTCCTGAACATCTTGAGCAATATCATTGTGGCATAATTTGAGTGTAAGATCAATTTTTCACTATTTTAGAACTTGATGTTATAACAAAAACATAATTAAAATAATTTCACTTATTCAGTTTTTTCAGATGGGTTGATAGGACATTTGGTAAGCACTTTTAAAATAATGAACATCTATGAGTCTCAACTATCCCAAACTCTTGTCACAGATAATCCAGGCTTGGATAAGCCTAATGGGTTTATGTGAATTTGAGGTGATGGTCACATAATATATAAGAGTAATACGATTGAAATTTGGTTGGGTTGGTTGATGTGCTCCAAGCAGGTGCAGCTTCCCTTTAGAAGAACTGTACAGTAAAGCAAGATCTGGCTAGAAAAAGGAACATGGAGAAGAATGAGAGCCAAGGATGCTTTCAGGTAGAGATGCAAGTCACAAACTAGGAGAATGAAACAGACCAGATTCATTTATCTTTGTCTTTTTACACCTGGACAGAAATGCTAACAGCCATCTGTCAAAACTGCCTGCAGTGCAATAAAGGGCATTTTGTTTATCTGTGAATAAATTAAATGGGCTTGGATTGGATTTTAATGGAAATATGCACAGCTGAGATTTCCAAACAATCAGGTCTGGCATCTCCTTCAACAAGCTTTTGACGGGCTTCTCAGAGGGCAATTCTCAAGGCGAATTCCCCAGCCTGCTTTCTTCTTGCAAAGTGGACATTCAGCAAATGTCTTCCCTTTTAGTGTTTGACACATTCTGGATCAGTAGAGAATTAGAAGAGCTCCATCCAGCCACCACCACAAAAGCTTTGCCCAGAGGGGTAAATAAATATAGTGAAAAAAAGGTTTTATGGAGTGTTATAGGTTTTAATTAAAATTGATGGCGCTGTTACTTTTTTGTAAATCAAAGTGTTTCTTGAGTAATAAGTCATCCACAAACAAACACTACATCAAATTTTGACAATTTCTTTTTATTTTACCTTTCGAAGAATAACAAACCAAACTTTGATGGAATATATATGTTCCTTCAATCATTTTAATAACTTTATCTCCTTTAATTTTTGATTAAGAATGAAATAAAGGAATAAAAACAACAAACATTAAAGTACTATTAATATCAAAGAGAAAGTAAATATAATTTAAGAATATCATGTTTGTCTTCAAATTAACAAAATAATATTTTAAAATTTAGGGTTCAGAAATCACATTAGAATGTTTCATCAAAATGTTGAGTATCATATAAATAACACTGATAACAAAACAAAGCTGAAACACTCATAGAAATTATAAAATATTTCTGTGACTTGTTCCTTTAGAATGTACCAATGTTTCTAACCATATATAATGGAATCATATATAAAATATATTTATTTATATATAAATAGAGAGAGAGAGAGACAGAGAGAGGTACTTCTAAATGTTGGACTTCCAGTAACATAAATCTTACTAAGAAAACCTGCCTGAGTAGAGAGTTTACATCTGGATTCTGAGTGGTTTTTTCTTAACACAATAAGACATATCTAATACTTCTCATTTATTATTTAGACACCTTAAAATATTAAAAATCCACTTTTAGTGAGCAGAATTTCCTGAACAACAAAGAAACCAAGAAAAGTCTTTCTAAATACAATTATATCACTTGTAGAAATTGTAAAAATCAATCCTTACACAATGCTAAAAAAAAAAAGCAAGGTTTAATAATTATTTGAGCATTTATTGAATGGAATGGCTAAATCTAGCAAAGAACAGAGACAGCCCTGACATTTTAGGATGCTCATTCTTATCCTTTTCTCTCCTGCCTTTCAGAGTCTACAAAACTGCAGGCTAACCACTGTACCTGGCGGAGAGTGGCTCACTGCTGGCCATGGGAGAGGGTGGGCGAGTCTGCAGCTTGTCCAGGAGAACCAGCTCTGCCCACTTTCACTCTTTGACCTTCCTGCGTCCCTGTAATTGCATTCTTTTAACTTGTCTTTACTTGACCTGACTTCCTGCTAGCTCAGTGAGAAAAGTCCTATCCTTAGGGTTTTTGTCAGAAATAATCAAAAACAGTTGTTTAATTCTGAGTTTTAAAATGCCACATGAAATTATGCCTTGGCAGACAGAATGCCTTCAAAAATAGTCATTTCATGTCCTATATTAAAGGAATTCTCTGCTTGATCATTAGCTGAGCACTAAGCAAAACAAACAGAGGCTTCAGTGACAGCTCAGGAAGAAAAAACACAAGCTATAAAAACAGCCCAGTATAGCCACAAATAAAAGTAGAAGTATCAACCACAGAAATGATGACAAGTGTTGAGGAAGGAGAAAGGAAACACATTTGCATAATCATTACATTTTGATATTTAAGGTATTGTGCTTGTAATAGAAAAATTAGTATACATGCAAATAAATCAAAAGTTATGACTCATGCATGGTGGACAAATGTAGTGCATAGAAATTGTGTTTTAGGAACCCAATATCAGAATTACTAAGCAGAGGCTTTGAATAAGCTACTATAAATACAAGCCATCTAAAAGGAATCACACAATCAGGAAATTAGAAACCCTGAGGTTAA
Source organism: Hydrochoerus hydrochaeris (assembly GCA_004027455.1). NCBI lineage: Eukaryota > Metazoa > Chordata > Mammalia > Rodentia > Hydrochaeridae > Hydrochoerus > Hydrochoerus hydrochaeris. The sequence goes on from PVLA01006968.1 coordinate 88,989, forward strand.
AAATGCAATGTCTAGAGTGAAAATTTTCCCAGAGGAGCTCAGAAGATACAAATTGGCAGATAAAAGAATCATCTAACTTAAAGATAGCTCAATGAACTATATTCTGTCTAAGGAATAGAAAGATAAGGGAGTGAAGGAAAACAAACAAATCATCCGTCCCTTGATGCTCCACTGAGCACACACACATACATAATTGTTGTCCCATGAAGAGGGAGACGAAAAGTTAAAAAGAATGTTTGAGGGAATAAGTGGCGAAAAATAGTCCAGATTTTTTTAAAAAATTAACATACATATTCTGGAAGGTCAAAATAAATCAACTTGTGGGGCAGTTCTCTGGATGGCCCTGGGTGGATGCAGGTTTCCCTTTCTTGCTTGTGGTCACCAAGGGTAACTGCTAAATGTGCTGGACATGAAGGGTCCTGAGTTGGCAAGCTGATGCCCTATGTTGCCCAAACAATATTCCTGCCCCTCCTAGGCAACGCAGGAAGCAAGTGCCAGAGGCAGCCCAGATCTGCTCCTCTCTTCCTGGCCTTAGGAGGTCCTGCAAGATGTGGCTCAGTAAGTCATGCCAATTCCAAGGTAAATTACCGAGTCAGGGGCAATGTTAGGGTCCCTCAGCCGTAGTGCTTGGGAGGCATGCTGAGTGAAACTTCCATCTACCCTGAGCAGTTTTCCTGAAGCTTGGGGAGCCTGTGCAAAGGAAGTCCTGCGCTGCTCCTGTGTTTGCTGCTGGTCTGCAAGCAGAACACACTCTTTGTGTAACTCGGGGTGAGGGTGCATGGCCTCACCACGCTCGGGTGCTGGCAGTGCCGCTGCAGCTCAGGATGTGGTGTGCAGCATTATCTGAACCCCTGTTCCCGGGGGTTGACAGTGTTTGTCTCTATGTCTCCCTCAGAGAAGGGGCTCTTTCTTGGGATTATTAATGAATCTACTTTGCATAAGTAGGACCAATAAGAAGATCAAAACCCAGAATGACCTATTGCAAAACTGTGGAAAGATAAATAGAAAATTTTGAAAACAGGAAGATGAAAATGACTCCTGGATCAGAGGAATAATCAACAAGACAAGCAGATGATTTTCTATCAGAAATTATGGAAGTCAGAAAACATTGGGATAATGTACAATATTCAAAATGTTGAAAGAAAGAAAAGATTGCCAATGAAGCATTTCACATTTTCCAATATAATCCATTACACCACAGGAAAAATAAATATATTATTAATATATTTACAAATGTAAATAATGACTTATGAATATTCTTGCTTTGAGAAACAAGAGAAGGCATCTTAGAGTTGAAATGAATGAATACTGGACAGTAACTGAGATCCACACATATCAGTAAAAGCACTGATACGGTATGAGTACAAAATAGGAAAGACACAATACATTTTGATGTAGTTCTCTCCTTTTATCTGACTTAAAAAACAACTTTGTAAATAATGATTATAAGCCAGTGTTGGTATGATTATGTTGTATAAAGATTTTAGCTTTTTTGACAATAATGGCAGAAAGAGAGAGAGAGAGAGGAAATGAAACCATACTGGAGGAAAGTTTTTATGCATTCCTGAAATTAAATTGGCAATAATTTATACTATAGTAGCCAGGCATGGTGGTGTACACCTGTAATCACAGCACTTTGGGAGGCTGAGGCAGGAGTTGCAAGTTTGAGGTCAGGCTGGACTACAAAGTGAGCCTGAGGACAGCCTGAACTGCACAGTGAGACCCTGTCTCAAAGTGCCAAAAATAGATAGATAAATAAATAAATAATATAAAATGGAGTATTTTAAGATGTTGGTGTTATCTCTTTGGTAACCATTATGTGAATAACTCAAACGATGGTAAAAATATAATAAAAGGCTATTAAAATGGTATATTAGAAAAAGCTATTTTAAGTCAAAAAGTAACATATACTCTAAAAAGACATACATATATTATACATATTACATATGTAAAACAAAAAACTTATTTGCAGAAGCAAATCCTATCTTTGTAGTAATTAGAATAAATGTAAATTCAATGCATTACAGAAATTAGAAGACAGTAAAGAAAATGTTCACTCTATATGCTAAGCGTCAGAGACAGTTCGGATTCCAAGATCCTGACATCTAGAGAGTAAAAGGATGAAACACAGCATGGACCCAGTTACCAGCGGTGCCACAGCCACAAGAGTAACAGACAAAAGAGACTCAGAGGGGAATGTCAGGTTCCAAAAGAGCCAAACACAGGCAGTTAACTACTTAGCCTCAAAATAAATGGAGCCAAACACTCACTTTAAAAGTTCCAAACTTTACACCGAACATAGATATTTTGAACAACAATTTGAGTTCTTCTGAAAGAAAACTTTCCTTTAAGTTTATATAATTTTTGATTTTGTGAATTTATCATTAGATCTAAATTCATTATTGTTGAATTTCTGTCACTTTATATAATGATACTAGTAAGAATAAGAACAGTGGGTAACTATATAGGGGTATTGAATGACAAGCTTGTGCATTGGAAAATTGGTATAAAATTCTATAAAAAGCATATTTAATTAAGATTTATTAATATACAAATGAATGATTGCAGGAGAACAACCAGCAGTGGGAAGCTAGGACTATTCACTAGAAACATCTGGAAAAAGCACTAATGTAGAAAAATGAAAACATGGATATAGTAAATATGAGTTAAAATTTGCAAGAGCAACAAAAAAAAATCCTGAGCATGGCTCACACATACCTCACCTTTGTCCTTCTGCCGCGTACACACAAAGCCTTCCAGCACACACGGAAGACGATTTCACACAGGTGAGCACTTCCTGTCCATTGCTAGTGCCAGGCTCTGTCCTAAATGCTCCATCCACAGCCTAGTTTAGACCTCATGATAACTCTGAGGAAGCGAGATTAACTGACTTTCCCAACCTTACACAGCTGAAACCACAGTGCGAGCACCATTAACCAGGCTCCAGAACACTGGTGTTTATTTCACAGTGCCTTCCAATGCATGCTGATAAGTTCTGTAACCCACATGTAGGACTGCTAACTCTCACCACTGACCATTGTATCTCATGGTTTTATCTTGGAAGAAATGAATTCTTTAGCTTCACAAACTTTGAAAGGGAAGATATACAATCAAAATGTATAGCTGCATCACCTCGTCTAAGCACATTGTCTCAATAATAACGGTCAAAAGACATTACATTTATTACCATATGCCTTATTACAGTTTCCCCTGCCCACAGAATTTGCTTAACCAGCCTATCTTTCTGGATTCACGAGCTCTTGGATCTCTCCAGAGGGTGATGTTATGTTGTTGAAGTAGCTTTGAATTTAACTTACAATGATTATTATATTTTTAAAGGAAGTTAACAAAAATACAAGAATGCTCTTTACAAAGTTTACTGCTTCTACCCTGAATGGCATTGTTTATTAAAATAGCCTTATTTTTCTAACCCTCCAAGGAAATTATGGAACTAGGGAAAATCAAGATTTAATTTTGACATAAGGATAAAGAGAAAAAATCCAAGTAAGTGAAGCAGCATAAGAAAATCAATCAGACTAAAAAGCAATCAAATAATATGAGTGAAGATAATTAAAAATAAATTTGAATGAGTTAAACATATCACCATCTAATTAGAAATATTTTCTTGAATGTAATTTTATCTTATGACATTGAATCATAAACTCTGTTAACATTTATTTGATAGGAAAAGTGTAAATAAAAATGATTTTCTTGTTAAAAGGTCTGAAATATTCATTTGTTTGTTTTTCCTATGAAAACATTTTTGTAAATTCAGAGACATGTGATCACCATACCAATACTGATAAAGACATTAGAGTGATAATTTTATCTCTAATTCTATACCCAGAAGAACAAATGATTATCCCTACTGTTATTGCTAATTACATTATCAATGTGAAGGGTTTTTTTCACTGTTGACATTAGATTTCTACTTTCAAAATTATCTTTTAGCTATGCACATCTCAAATTAGTGTGAATTGGGAGTTTTAACATTAGGAATACAAAATTACTATTAAACACTTTTTGATCAATAATCATCATGTTGTGAGCATACTGAATTCTATATAGAGTATTAATGCTTATTTAAACTGCTCTCTAACTGCAGCAATAATGCAATCTCTAGTTGTTCTTAAACAAAAATGCCTCATTTTATTCTATAGGATTTGGGGATGTAGCCCCACTAGACAGAGTCACTGTAATTTGTGAGTACCTCTGAGAGTACAGATTGATGTGGAATTCACTACTGCTTTGAGCCCCAGAGTCCAATAACCTGAGGCTTTCTCTCACCTGAGTTCCCCTGCCTTCAGGACAATTCTTAAACAATCATCTAATGAGATCTGAAAGAGCAACCCTGGGTAGACCACATGAGAGGAGAAAATGAAAAACACACATTCGAAGACTGGAGAAAAAGTCACACCTTGAATGTGGGCATTGTAAAAGACACTATATCCACAAATAGTTTCGAGATATTTCTAGTAAAGACTCAGTGAAGGACAGCATTGTTGGTTACACCCTGAATTAACAAAGGCATGTTTTGCTGTCCTCATAGTTTATAGAGCACTAACCTATAAAAAGTACTTAGAGTTGTGGTATGATTATTTATCTAATCCCCAGCAATGTGAATCTCATCTCATCAGGGTTTTGTTCTGCTGAGGTTTAAGAATATACCTGTTATCATTTAGGCTCTGTCGGCATTTTCCATGTGCTGCCCTAGCTTTAGATCTGTCTAAGCCACGCATGATGCATGACCACGTTCCAGGGGAATTAACTCACAACCAAGTCTAGCCGAACCCAAAGGACCTCAACTTAAAGAAAAACTGAGTGACACCAAACCAAGATAATGCATGAAACTGCCTATTCCTTCTTCCCTTTGTTACTCCCCACTTAAAAAAAAGAAAGAAAGAGAAAGGGACACTACCACATTTTATTAAGTACACAACAGGTATTCAATTTGCACCTTCACACATGAGAAGAATCAAATAGTCAACGTTATTACAATTTTGTGTGGGAATGAAAAGAAAAAACTGTAAACATTAAATTATTTGTGTAGCACACATTATTTAAGTAACATTCCTCAAATAAAATCTCATCTCTTTAAACATATTTTTCACACTATACCAGTAAACACGGAATGTCACAGAGCAGAGAATGAGAAACTGGCCCTTTTCAGTAATTCAAAACAATTGTTTACAGTACCTAAACAAAATGAAGCGAGAAACTCAGTTTACAATAAAGCCTAAGCCCATGATGTTTAAATAGGCCCATGGCATCCACGCTTAACCTCGATATGAGTTCTCTCTTGAAAATACTTGCGGTCCTATTCTTACTGAAGCACACTGTGTTCGTTTGCATCCCACGGGAACCGGACAGGGGTCGGGTACAGCAGACAGACTGAGCAGGGTGGGGTGGGGCAGCAGGGCAGATGTCACTGCTGTCATGGGTCACAGCCTGTGCACCAGAGAAGATGCTTGGGGGAGAGGATGGCGGAGATGCAATGACTTTACAGACAGTTCAAGGGGCTCCACCTTGCTGTGCTAGACCCACTTAGACAACAGAAGAAAGCAGAGCAAGGATTTTAGATCATTACTCCGCAATGTTCCATCTCCAGTGCTTTTCTTTCCTTCTTGTGGTTTTCCGTTTGACTTCATTTCTCTCTAGCTTTAAGAACTTTAGAATTTCTGCTTGCACAGATCTACCTGTGAGTTCTCACAACTTTTCTTTACCTGCATGTATTTTTATTTCCCCCTAGCCGGGGACGTGTGGGCACTCTCACGCCCATGTCCATGGCTCTCTTTAAGTGCAGTCACTTCACCAGCCTACAGCTGAGACTTTTAGCATGGCAGCATCTCTGGTCCTCCACGATCACCTGTGACAACAGAAAGTGTCCCTTGGCAAAAAACTCCCGTGATGTGGATATCACCCCCTGAGTTTTCCTTCTCTCAAATATTACAACATTTTTCTGAATCTTACAGTTCTATTGGTGCTTTTGACAGTAGGAAAAAATCTACCAGTTACTCTACCTTATTTCAAGCTCAGTGTCAACTATTGGCTTTTGATTGAACATCACTTAAGCACAAATGAAATAAGAGTGCACAGAACTTCAGAGATGCTAGAGCATTTGCTTTCCCTTTGTAAAACTGCCATGCAAATCCCATAGTTAAATGAGCAAGAACAAATGTCCAGCAACACCTTTAATCTGTTTCTTTAGGGAAAGTAACCTGGTCACAACCATAAATAGTCCTGTGCTTCCCTTGCTGTATTTAGAATCCCAGATTTGGTCATTAGTTAAGGTCTGTCTGTCCCTGTTCTAGTTAAAGCATTGTCCTGGAACAACCAGTAAAACCTAGCACTAAAAAGAGCAGAGAGCTAACATTTTCTAGCCTTCTATCTGCAAATGTTTCAGAATTTTATCCAAAATCTTTATTACTTGTTAAGGAGGGATATCAAAGGATATCTACTTCCTCCTTTTCACCTATTGGACTGTTTGAAGAACTATAGAAATGAGTTAATTCCAACAATCTAAGAAGTGTACGTGACCACACATGTTTAAGTAGTTTATGCATATCGAATGGGTTAATGAAATAAGGAGCTACACTGAAATTGCCTTGAATTTGTTACCTTCATTGACAAAGAAACATAAAGCTTATGGGAGAGAGAGTATTCAGAAGATAGCCTAAAATATAATCATAGATTTTGAGATGCAGATATGTCAGGTGAAAATATAAGAATCCAAACTATGGAGAAGGAAGGAAAAATATTTTTTTAATTTTATGTTGAAAAATGTTCTGACTAGTCATGTGTTATTTCTACTTGTGAAATAATGCTTACACTACAGTATATGAATTATAAAAATGTACATAAAAATATCTGACATTTAGAGGTTAAATGAGAATGAGTTAGCAAAACCCATAGAATTTCCTCCTTTGAAGTTTGCCAGCAGAAGGCTTCCTCCTGACCTGGGTGGTTTGTGTGAGCTGACCTGAAGGCTGGAAGAGAGCCCAGTGTGCCCTTGTTGCTGTTCCAGAAAGCAAACAGGTAATTAGACCAGAGGAGACCCGGGAGGGATGTGAAGGGGAGATGGCACTTTCCCAAATCTGAAATGGGCCAGATACAAACACCATGACTATTTCAAGACCTTTATCTCAAGGCTCAGTTGAAATAATAAACCTCTATGGGTTTTTTCCCACATAGACCAAGATATAATTTTATGTATTTTGCTTCTATGAATTCAGCATATGTCAAACACTGAGGTTACAGTATATGGAAAATATAAACCAAGTGGTTATTTCTGTAGTGCCAGCTTTCACCCCACGGTGAACCTGCGGAAACAGGATGCATTCAAGCAACCTTTTCCTTCTCCGTTTTACTTTTGCAGGTCACTGTCACAACTCATTTGCTTTATGTCTTTGGCCATTAAAAATTCAAAATCCTCTTCTACTGCAGTGTTCCTCTGCTATCACAGCCCACATAGGAAGACTTCAGTGTCTTACTTCTTGTATTTCCAAAGATTACAGCTGAGCTATCTACCCCCAGAGAAGTGTAGTTTTCAAAGAAATTAAAATGTATAGTTCCAATAACTTCTCTTAGCTGCATGGTGGTAAACCAAACAAGAAGCTGAACACAGCTCTTCAGAGGATTGCACACTTTCTCTTCTAAAGAAAACCTAGGTTCAGGCTGATGGCACAGCCTTCCTATCTTAGGCCAACGGCATGCTAAAGACTAGGATGAATGCTGTTGCTTTTGTTTCATTCTTTTTATTTTCTACTTTTATTGTTTTTCTTTTCTCCTACTCTCATATTGATTATTACATTTATTATGGGTCCATCACGCTGTAGGAGCAGGAATCAAAGAATTGAAGGCTCCCAGGTAGGAGAAATAGAGCTGGCCGCATAATCATTCCAGCTTCTACAGCATCGGTAAAAGACTTCTTTGCATCGTTAGTTCAGCTCTAGTTCTACGTCACGATTAGAGTACAAATACCGGAATTGGTTGGGATTTTCTAGAGGGGCAGACAAGACTCCATAGAAATATTTTTTTGCAGTGGGATTTACTAGAGGAACCAGAGGTGGGAGAGTCCATAGCAGCTCTTCACATCTGCACAGCCAAAGGACAAAGCAGCTGCTGGGCCCACGTTGCTGAAACCCAGGGAAGCAGAAGGATGGAAGTCACAGCACCGCGTGTCTCAGACCGAAGGTCTGCAGGCCTAGGAGCACGGCTGTTTGAGTCTGCATATAAAGGACAAGGAAGCTGGAGTCCGAGGTCAGCGGGCGCCCGGGAGCTGGCCCGACCTCTCTCACTAGGCACACTTCCTCCTCCTTCCCCTTTGTCCCATCCAGGCTGCAAGTCCCTTGGCTGGTGCCCCCTCCATCAGGACTGGTCTTCCTTCTCAATTTGCTGGTCTGACTGCCAGTCATCTCTGGAAATGCCCACAGACACACTCAGAAGTTTGCTTCACTCATCTTTCTGATGTTTTTAATCAAGTGACGTTGACAACCGTAATTAATGGCCACAGTATCTGACAAACAATGGTCCATCATCTTGTGAGTGCATGTCTCCCAGGAACCTTACCCTGAGGGTCGCTTCTTACTCATCCGATACTGCTTTTGCGATGTATGAATGCACACCAAGGCCTGTGAGGAATCTGCTCGGAAGTGGAGGAAATACAAAGCTTATTCCCTTTGCCTTGAACATGCGCCCTACTTCGGGGCTATAGCATAATCACCTTAGGCAATGCTCAAGCATTTGGAAGACTTTGTCATTTGTCCCCCCCTATCGCCTCCAGGGGAAGCAGGGTAATCTGACCTTGGAATGGGGAAACGGAGGGCTCCTCCTCTCAGGACTGACTCTCTGTTGGTCTGATGCCTTCTGAGTGTGACTGGCCTGGCTCCATCCTTGGGCTCCTGCTGTCACTGCTTGTTGGTTTGTGGTCAGAACTGCAATCTTTCTCAGATGGACCAGGCTTGGAAATGGATCACTGCCTAGATTCTCTGACCACTTTCTCTCCTATGCTTTATCCAGCTCTGCGTGTATCACATACAAGCGAAGCGCATTACAAAACCATCCAGCCTTGCCGGGACAGACTTCCTCAAATCCCCAAAGCCTCCGTGCTCCCGACTCCTGCGGTGCTGAGCAGGGGTGCTGAGTGCTGGCCCCCCTGCTGGCCCCACTGCCCGGCTCCTCACTTCCAGGAGACTGAGCTTGGCTCTTCACAAACCCCCACCCGCAACCTCAGACAGTGACAAACACAGGACAGTACCAGCAGTGCCACGTGCTGTGGCAGAAATAGATGCTGCATTTGTGCAAGGGACTCTGAATTTGAAGCTGGCACCAAGTTTTACCACTTTCTTCTACCCAGTGGGTACAGGTTCATACTGAAACGAAGTAAGTGGTATTGAAGAAATCCTATTTCTTCTCTATATAGGATTCACTGCGAGGATGAATTCGTGACTCCCAACATTGCTGGTTGCTGTTTACCTCACCTAAACTTCAAAGTAGCCCTACCTATGTATTCAGACAGGGTAGCTTGGTTGTAGTCTAAGCATCAGAATCAAACGGTAAGGGTGAGCGTTAGCGTCTGCAGCACAGATGCATGCAGAAACACTCCACATTTTCTACCAGCTTATCTATTACCAGAAAGAACAAAAAGCAACACTGAATTGAAACTGCTACAAACACAGGAAGAGTCCTTTAACACCACAGAACATTTTACATTGAATGGCATTTAGCCGCAATATTATCCCTCTGTGGGAATAAACCAGCTGTTTCTCCCACAGATATCAGATAACAAAAAGATTCCATTTGTAGATCTATGTCACCATATGCAGGGATTGTTTCATTGCTCTCCTCGGTAATCGCAGCAATAATTTACAAGTTAAATTTTCCAATATTTGAAACCATATTTTTTGAAACAAATAAGGTGTCAGTATATGAATGTTTAATGACAAGTGCAGATTAACTTGTTTCACAATCTAATTTACTTTAGAAAACAAGCTGGGTAATTATTTCACTTAACATAATGTATCACTGACTTAGATCTATCCTTTGACAGACAATCATAAGTTAACAGAATAAGGAAACCTGTCTAAATGCAAAGCATCTAAGGAGAATTTGGAAATGCCAACAATCAGTTGCTCAATAAATACTAATTGGCAGAGATGACAATAATGTTACTTATTTCCCAAAGGGCTTTCTTATTGGCTGTTGGTTTCCCCAACCAATAGAATATTGAAATAAAAATAGTTCTCCCAAGAAGAGTAAAATTTTCCACAAATTATTGAAGTTCAAGAAATCTCTCATTACACATTTTAATTATGCACACACACAATTCACTCCAGTTAATTAGTTTATAATTATTAGCTTTGGAAGCCTTCTCCCCCTTTGAATTGTAGCAAATACTTTGGAGACAGCTTGGATGAATAACAGGGAGGACAGATTCTTGTCTGTACTGTTGATGCCCGTCCACATTTATTCTTTTGCGTGAACAGCGCATAGTCTAGAGCTGACCTGGCCGGGCGTGTGTGATACTGTCTCTCTGGATGGCAGCACCTCCACTGGGGAAGTCTCACCAGTGTCATGACAGGTCTGCAGCCTCACTCTATCTTCACAGCCTGGACCGCTGTGCTGAAGTTTGCAGGTTAGACCTCTCATCTTTCCCTTGATTCTCTGGCTCCCCAGAGACCTCAGCTGTGGCACAGTGTCGCTATGTGAGATGTGGTACAAGAAGAAGGGAGACAGGAGCAGGCAGCGGCATCCTCCTGTTTAATATTTCTATGTAAACTTCTCTTTGATTCTGTGCTCCCCTGTGCTTGGTTATATGAAGGGAGGGAAAAGAGGTTATCACCTTTACTTAATAGCTTTCAGTGGGGTGCATTCACTCTGGCCCTCCCATCTTTTTACCTCCCCCTGAACACACACACACGCACACACAGCAAGTGTAAAGGGCTGGCTTCATGGTCAGGCTATTGGTGTACTTTTGGCTAAGTACAGTGTGTTTGTGCTATAGAATGGTCTCAGAAAATAGCACCAGGGAAAGATTTCTCCAGTTTCCCATAAGTAGGAGATATAGACACAAGTATTTAGACTAAGTACATTTGAATAGAAGGTCCCAGAGAAGAGAAGCCCACTTCCACTGATGGTCTAGGTTCAGACACTTGTGTTTAGCTCCAAATCAAAAGTGTTTGGGAAGAAAGAATCGCATCCACACTTTGCTCATTGGAAGGTCATAGTCTCCAAAGTCCTTCCAGGTCTCAATCTGAATAAAATGTATGAAGGGGAAAGAGTTTTGCCAATCTCCAAAGCAGTGTCCACACCTGCAGTGCTTTCCCAAGTAGATGAGCTACAGTGGAGAGACAAAGTGTGTTCTCAGAAGTTTAGCATGAGCTTTCATTATTTCAGGAGTCAGTGAGAACTCTAGTAGGTCATGATATTGAATATCTTCCCACTTTTTCCCTTTTTTGAATCATTGTCCATGAAATAGTGCCTGTTCATTGTTTTTCCCAATTTTTAATTTAATCACTTCTTGGTGTTTTCATTCTTGTTTTCCTGTTGAATCACAAAAGTTCTGCACACATTCTATATACTATTTCTTTGTTAGACAAGTGATCTACACTTGTTTTCAGTCTGTGTTTTGTAATAAAAACTTTCATAAACTCTGTCATAGAGAAGTTTGATTTTATTTTAAAAATATGAAAGCCAATTTATCTTCTCTTATACACTGTATTTTGAAATAAAATTTAAAAACACTAAGACTATCCTCAAGGACCAGTGACTTTCTTAATATTTTTCTAAAAGTTTTGTTTTTTTATATTTAAGCTAAGGAAGTTCCCCTCTAGTTCCACGTTTCTGAGTTTTATCATGACTGGGTGTTGAATTCTATCAAATACTTTTCTATATCAAAGGTACATATTTTGCTGTAACTTATTAACTATACTGATTTTTATATTCTTAGCTCACATAGGTGCCTGCAATAATAAAGTCCATTTTTCCAAATTTTAAACTATAGTATAGAATTCTAATTGCTAGTGCAAAATGATACATTTGCATATTCATGAGAAATACTAGCCTACAGCTTCTTTTTTTCTTCTCATTTTTTCTTTCTTTCTTTCTTTCTTTTTTTTTTTTTTTACTGTTCTGACTGGCTTTGATATTAAGGTGTTAGTGTAATATTACTTTTCCAAGTAAGAACTGTTTCCTAATTTTTTTATGGATGAAAACAGGTAGAACTTATTCAACATTTTATAGAACTTTGTACTAAACCTTGTATTAAAACTAGCTGTATTAAAACTATTAATTCATTCCATTTTCTGAGTTGTTGAGTTAGGATGTTTCACTTATGTTATTCCAATATCGGTAATCTAAATTTATTAACTCTAGTCTAACTACATGATTTTTTTAAATCTCCTTAATCTTTTCAAAGGATTTGTTTTTGTCCCATCTATTCTCCCCAGTAGGTATATGTGAACTTTATTCATTTCTATTTCTCTGTTTCTCATTGCTCGGTTTTATTTAGTTCTTTATGCCTGTGGAGGTAAGGACTTAGAAGACTGATACAGATTTTTTGGGGGGTACCAGGAATTGACACATGACCTCATGCATGCCAGGCAAGCGCTGTGCCCCGAGCTATATTCCTGGCCCCCTAGAAGAGTGACACAGGGCCTTTCTTCTTCAACATGCCACCAGTGCTAAGTTATGTCTCCGGCTACCGTGAGAATTCTTGTCCCAAAATCTGGACCCCCTCTATCTCTAACTCAGCTCAGTTCCATGCATTTTTTTATACTTTCCTGTGACAGATCCTTTTTAACTCATGAACTATGTGTACTTATGTCTTGAGTTGCAAGGCTTTGGAGACCCAGTCATTAGCATTTATTGTTTGGTTACACATTGATTCCATTGTGGACAATGAAAATAAATTTATCAAGACTTCTTTTAAAGTCCAAGGTAAATTCTCTCAGCACATGTTCTGTGAGGAATAAAATAGTGCTGCTGGATGGACAATTCTCTGAATGTTGATTAGGCCATCTCGGTTGATGCTATTTTGGGGTACTTCTCCTTGCTGATTTCCTGTGTAGATTTTATACAGTTTTACTGTTACCCATCCATGTTTGCAGTACTTGACACTTCGGTGCACTGTGGAGAGTTGATACATGTACTTAACAATCCTGATTCCTTTTTTACCCCCTTCCCTTCCTCTTTCTGCCTCTTTGTCCATTTCTCATTTGAGAAAGACCTACTGCTCTTTTTTCCATTCTCTTTTATTTTTCTTTTTATTTATAATTTGAATTTTTCATGCAAGAGAAATCAAGCAATATTTGTTTATGTGTCTGATGTAGTCACTTAACATTAAGGCTCATCCATTTTTCTACAGATGACTCAAGTTTATCCTTCTTTAGAGCAGTGTAGTACCACTGGGCGACATTACCTTATCCATCCATCTGTTGATGGCCCTATAAGCTACTTTCAAGAGTTAGCTGTTGTGAGATGTGCTGCTACCAATACATTCCTGCAGCTGTCACTGTAATACGACGACTTTAATTTTTTTCCGAGAAAGGGAGGAGCTGGGTCAAGTGGAATTTCTAAGTTTAGTGTTCTGAGGAATCTCCACACTGATTTCCATAGAGCTTACACTAGTTTACATTCCCACCCTGAGAGTAGAGAAGGTTCCTTCTCCCTGAAGTCTCATCATCATTTTATGATTTGATTTCTTGCTGGTGATCGTTTATTCTGGGGTAAGATAGAATCTCAGTGTTGTTTTATTTTACATTTCTCTAATGCTCTGTGATGTTGGTAATTCTTTGATCAGTTTATTGGGGAGAGAGAGACAGAGACAGGCAGGCAGGGAGAGAGAGAGAGAGAGAGAGAGAGAGAGAGAGAGAGAGAGAGAGAGAGGATTGAAAAGCTTATCTTCTCTGTGGACTTGTTTGTTTCTGTTCCCTGTCAGTCTCTGATGTTCTTGCTTCCTCTGGTTGCACCCTGTGGTTTGCCCAAAGGATTTGGGTTCCTGTCTGTACAGGGGACTCGTCTCTGTCATTAAGCAGCATCCCCCTTCATCTTGCTCAGCTGTTTTTGTTGTTATTGTTGCTTCTTTTTGCCCTGAAGTCCGTTTGGTCTGTCACAGTGACTCCTGCTTGTCCATGGTCAGTGCTTGCATGCTGCATCTTTCTCTCTCCAGTTGCTGTTAACCAAGCTGAATCCTACGTGAAGCAATTTCCTTAAGGAAAGCCCACAGCTTTGCGCTATTTTTTCATTTACTTTACAATTCTGTCTTCTCTTCATATATTTAGTCCAGTTTTCATTTAAAGTAACCTTGCTATCTTTAAGTGCCTTTCATTTTTTGTGTTTATTTGCTTCTCTTAATTTTTTAATGTTATTTTCTCCTTTCCTATGCAAGAAACATTTTCTTTAGAATCTCACCTGATTTCTTCATGTTGTTTTTCATAGTATATTGTTGTATAGTTTTCTGGTGGTTCCTTTCAGTGTTACCTTTTATATTCTTATGTTATTACAATCCACTGGGGTCATTTTATCACTGCAAGTGAAGCATTAAAACTCTACCCCTTCAGACACCCTTTCCCTTTTCTCTTATCCTCTGGTTATCTTGGATTTTCCTATACACACATTAAGGACATCTGGCAGTATTATAAATTTGGATTCAACTCTCATGCATAGTTTTTAAGACTCAAGAGAAGGAAAGTGTGCTTTTATTTCCCATAATTTTAATGACCCTCTTTTTTATTATTATTTTCTAATATTTCAAGATTTCTTCTTTTTTTCTGTGTTTCTCTTCAGAAAACTCTCTGTATTCATTTTCTTAGGGTAATACAATTTCTTTGTTTTCTTTTATGTCAGGATGCTTTGATTTCTATTATTATTAGTATTATTATCGGCATCTGTGCATCTCATTGTAGAGTAACGTCTCTTTCCTGTCAGCACTTAAGGAATACAGCGGCACCTTTTTCTGGCTTCCTCGGTTCCTGAGCATCAGTTTACTGTCACTCAGAACGTCTTCCTTCAGAGCTACTGTTCTGATTGCTCCCATGGTCTCCCATTTGCACTTACTTTTTGGAGCTTTGACTGTGATGCATCTTGCTGTAGTTTTTGTCTTTGAAGTCCACTCAGCTTTGTACCCTGTAGTTTTATATCCTTTGTTTCTTCCAGCACATTTGTAGTCCCTGATTTTCCTCTGGAATTAACTGTGACATGAATTTTAAGTGTTTTGATGTAGTTCCACAACCCAACAAACTCTCTCTATGTTTCAGATTGACTCATTCCTATTTATCTATCTTCATGTTCACTTATCTCTCCTCTGACCTCTCTATTCTACTCTTAAGCCCATAGCTTGGGCACTTCAATTTTGAATTTTTTGATTCTTCTTCACATAAACTTTTTTACATAATTTACTTTTAATGTAATTTTCTACATTTTATTCATCCAGTACATGTTTGTAATTGTTTATTAAGACACTTTCATAATATCTATCAGTCATTTTAAATTTATTTTTGTGATTCTTCTGCCTCAAGCTCCTACAATGCCTTTGGTTCTAGTTTTAACAGATTTTCAGAATAATTCTGTCATTTCAGGGCTGGAAACTATTTGTGGATTGTATTCATTCAGTTTGAGATCTTTCTGCTATGGATGCTATGAATGTTCTTTATTTAAACCTGCATAAGATCATAAGACCCTGATCTTATTAAAATTTTCTGTATGGATTGCATTCCTTATACCACTCTCACAGAAGAGTAGATTCTCCCTATTTCCTGTAGGTTAGAGTAGAATTTTGGATCTCTACTTGGCATCTGTTGGTACCCAAGCTTGGATCATTGTTATTGGTGGGGAATCTAGGTTCCAGCCAATGCCTAAACTGAATAAATCCTTGAAGAGATGAGTTGGAGCATCCTGTAACTGCTTTCTATGTGGCTTCAGCCACACCTTGGATTTTGGGGAAGGGTGGCCTCATTATCCCTGGCTGGTGAAGGCTTTCATGAGACCTCGTGTCCACAGATACAGTCTCAGGGGTCGCAGGAAGCATGGAAGTCTAAATAGCCTGTGCAGAAAACAAAAAATGAGTCTAGTTCTTCTTCTTGAATCTAAATATCTCAATATTTTGCAAATGATCTTTTCAAGAATTTAACTTCATGTCTCTAGAAGACACAAGTTCATTACAAATCAAGTTCATTACAAATCAAATTTTGTACATTTTCTTACTCATGAAGTTACCCTACACATTTTAAAATATACTTAGAACTTTATCATTTTTATTTCTGTTTAACTATTTGACAACAGAGCTATTACAATTAGTGTGCGTTATCTAAAAGATAACTTCAGTTTTCCAAAGTGCCAGTCACTCTGCTAAGCTCACCACACAGGCTGCGACTGATGGTAACAACGGCAGTGCTCCCTGGAAACTGAGTTACAGCTCCGGTTTGGAGGTCACCCACGGTGCCTGTGTTTACTTCCCTCTGAAGTAAAAGGTTTGTGATGTTGTGTGATTTTTACTACCCTACAGCTGTCAAGTATCTTTGCTAATCTCTACAGACCTTCTCCATTTGTGCCTCCTCTATCTTCTCCCATGAGACCCTGAAAGATCCTGTTACCTATTTACCAAGAATTCTGAAGTCCCATTCCTAATTTGGTTAGCAGAGTCCCCGTGGGAGAGGTCACCTACCACATGCTTGCTCTCCGCCTCCAGAGCCGTCCTACGCCAAGCGCTGGTGCGAGGACCCGGCTGCTGGCTGCATTTGCTTCTCAGCAGGTCGTCTCTTCTGCAACCTGTTTCATGCACTGTCGATCGGGGTCCACACGGAGAGCGCAGACGCCTTTCTGCAGGCTCCGACTTCCGTCCTGTGGAACCGGCAAGCATGGGGAATGTGCCCTGCACACCGTGCTTACAGCCACGCTGTCCTAGGTCACTGTTCCAGCAGCCGGCAATGTGGTTGTATCTGCGTATATTTTAATACTGACTTCAGGACCATGGCTTATTTATTTCACAAGTAATAAATGAAAGAAATTTATTTATTATTATAAATTAAATTTATAATAATAAATAAATTTCTTTATTTATATTTAAATATTTAGTCATGCACTTGTCTATTGTCAAAAGTAGCACTTAAAGCCAAAACCATCAAATGGCTATCTTTAAAAAGCATGTAAATACTGGCCCAAAGCTCTTACGGTGCAGTAGTTTTGCTTCTTAGGCACAGAGGAAAGAAGCCCAGAGGAAAGTGCCATCAGAGGCCCTGCCTTGGGGACCTCTTCTCAGTAACCAGAATGCAGCCACCTTTGAGGTCTTTGAGATACTTCTCAGGCCCAGGAAAGCATTGCAACTTCTGCTTCCACTTTAAGGTACCTGCAGCAAAGGCCTGGTTGAAAAACATCTTCTGTCCAGCATTTAAAGTCCTCCTCCTCCCATCTAAACCATGAGTGATCATAAATTTCTCATAAAAATTTTGCTCTTCTGCCAAGTAAAAATTGGAAAACTGAGAACAGCACAAATTATTTTAGAAGTAAAAAATGGAGGATGGGCTGTGGATCAGAATAAGCAATTCAAACTCATAAAACATCTGCCAAAAAGGCAGACGGGGGAGGGATGCTGAGGGGAAGGCAGCACTGCCGGCCTCAGCTCACAGGGCCAGACCCACAAAACTGAGGTGAGGTATGGTCACCTGGGTGAGTGCACCCCCAAATCACCACACAGGTGTGTGATAGGTAATAAGATGAATGTTAAAGACAAATAGTCCCTAAAGCTGGGCTTGGAGGAAACATAACATAAATCTTTAAGTGTCCTGAGTCAGGTAGATAAATTCAAGGAATCATTGCATGTATAAAACATAAAAGTCTGAGACAAATGAGAAAAATTTAGAGAGAAAAAAAAAACACTAAAGGCTACTTTTTTAGAAAACATGTTAACAATTGCATTATGATGAAAAGCAAACATAAATCCATTAATAAAAAAGATAAATGGGGAGCTATCCCAGAGAAATCTCCATAATTTCTCTTTTCAGATACTGATAATAGACACCAGAACATCGAAGCAACATTTGAATAAACAAAGCTTAATAAAGTTTGACAAATACTGCATTAAAATCATTAAAAAGGTTTTTAAACGTTGTGCTGGGGTTGGGGCTCAGCGGCAGGCTCTCACCTTGCGTGCACGAGGCCCTGGGTTCAATCCCCAGCACCACCAAAAACAATAATAACCATAATAGTATTAACTTGGTGTTACCTTTAACACTTCAGTTAAAAGTTCCCGAGCTTGAGGGGCGCTTTCAAAACGTGTATGTGTATCTCACCACTAGGAAGGAAAAGTAGATCTTCAAGTCTGCCAGTTCCTTCATGTTTACAATAATACTTGTAACCGATGGACCACTTGGTAACTTGCTTGCTCACTAGGCTCTGAAATTCAGGAACCTCGTTTAATTAGAAGTTATCTTAGGTGGTGGTTCAGTGTGCTCATTACGTATTTTTCTATAAGGACTCTAGAGAAGCATTGCCTAGCACAATATCTGCTATACTGCATGACTACTGAGAACTGGAAACAAGACCACTCACAGTTTCTATAAAGCGTAAAACGTCTCATCAATATTTTCACAGCAACTGCATTTTGAAGTGAGACTTTTATCTCTGGAAGACAATAAAACAACAAAAGCACTTTAAAGTGCTAGCTCTTCTAAGTATTCTTAGTGCACTGTTCCCATTCTTGCTAAAATGTCTTTAAAGGTGTTTCAGAGCCTATCCCAAAAGTTACAAATTATATGTATTTGTTTTCTAATCAGAAGAACGCTCTCATAAGCATTAGATCCTCGGGTTTTAAGCAACAGATTGCCATGAAGCATGTGGGAGACGCAGGGGCAGTGGGGGGCATCTCAATGTTTACCTTTGCACCGCTAATCCTTCTCTCAAAAGTACAAACAACAAAGGCAGAATCTATTAAGGTTTTAACTAATTCCTATTCCTAATGAACCAAACTGTAAAAACACTTCCTGCTAATAGTTTTTTTTGTTTGATTGTCGATTTTCTCTGCAAGGTGGAATAGGGAGGCATTAAACCAGCATCCTGGAATCTGAACATCAGTATTCTAAAATTTCCTCAGGCAAAAGGAGAGCGAGATGGCGAGCTCAGGGAAAAATCACATAGGAAAATATATTATCGACTTGATTTACCACTACATGTTTGTACCTTTAATACAAACAGATGTTGATTTTTAGTTTTCTAACAAAATGTCATATTTTGCAAATTATAAATGCACAATATGGAATTCTTCTCAATTTTAATGATATAATATTGACTAATTACTTTCATTTTTTCCTTTACAGTTTTTTTCTTTTCTCTTTCTTCCTTTTCCCCTTCCCCCAACCAAGTTCTTCATTCCTTTTGAGAAGTCTCTTTCCATTTCACAGTAACTACTGTACATTTTGGTCCTTATTTACTCTTTTGGTTTCTCACACCAAGGAGACAATGTGATGTTTATACATGTGAGGCTGATTTATTTCACTTGGGAGTGTAGTATCAAGGTGCATCCATTTACTTAAAAATACTACAAAAAATAAACAGAAAGAAAAAATGATAAGATGGAAACAAAGCTTTGTAAACCAGAGGGGAGCATGGGTTGACAGGAGGAGACGGGTTGGGAAAAAACACAGTCAAAATACATCATGTGCAGATACAAATTCTCTCTGATGAACATGATCACTATGTAGATCTAAAATGTACCAATCAATTTAATTTAAAAAGAAGAAATAAAGTCTGCACCATGGTAAAGACTTAAAAAAAGAAAAAGTGGGTCTAATATTAAAGTTTCAGAGGCCTAAACTGCCTGGGACTGCAGCCGCTGGGCCCGCCCTTCCACTGGGAACATCGGAACCTTGGGCTACAATGGATTGCCGTGCTGGCTGGATGAGAGGCTCAGGAACCCCTCGCCCAAACAGAAGAGCTCTGCAGGCTCCAGTCAGTGTGGTGAGTTTGCCACTAAAATAGAGGTCTGCAGTGGGTAAGTAGGAGTGGAAGTGAAAGTCTCCCCAACTATAAGACCTTGGCGGATCTGGCAAGAGAGTGGGTAATCCCCTCCTCCACACAGAGAACATCAGACAGTTTGAGGAGTGCGCCAATAAGGCCCCCCCAACTTAGAGAAAATTAAAAAGAGCTTCTGAGACCCCCAGTGACACAGTAGGGCCTCAGCTGACACAAGCATTATAGTCAGGGTGATCTGATGACCTGCAACAATCTGAAGATATAACAACAGCAGGAACTAAGAGTTGCCCTAAATCAATGCTTCTAGGTGAGTTAGCCCAGAAAGAATATAGGACTCACCGAATAGGCCCTGTAGGAGCAATTCAGGTGACTGGATATCCTCGTCATTGTGGGACTCAGCAATTTGACAAATATCAACCACAGAGTAGGACCCTAAAACTCACACTATGGACAGTTGTGACTGTTGGAAAAGAAAGAACAGATATTTACTGAAAAGGTGAAAATGACTAAATGCAAAGGCAAAATGCAATCTCAAACAGCTGGTCCATCAGGAGCAAGTACAGGCGACAATGAAATAGAGAACTTTAAAAGTCATACACCAGAAATCTCTGAAAAGATAGCACATGAAGTAAAGAAACAAATCCATGAGGCTATAGAGGAATTCAAATCAGAAATAATGTCTTATGTAAAGACAGAAGTAATAACCTTAGTAAATGAGTTGCTCAACATAGCTAGAGAAGAAATAGATAAAAAAAAAGAGGAGTATGGAAAATTGATTGAAACTCTGAATGAACAATGCAGAAAACAAGCAGAATCCATGAAACAAATGCAAAAAGATATCCAAGAAACAAAAAAAAATTGTATTAAAAGCTGGCAAAACTGTTTAAAAGAAGCTGAGGATAGAATTTCGGACCTTGGGGACAGGATTACAGATAGCGATCATGAAAGGGTAGAACTTATAAAAACAACAAAGCAGCATGAAATGACAATCCAGCAGCTTCAAGATGATGCCAGGAGAAAAAATGTAAGATTAATAAGCATCAGTGAGGAGGCAGGAGACAATGCAAAGGACATAACTAAGCTGTTCACAGAAATAATAGCAGAAAATTTCCCAAACATGAGGAAAAAATCTGATATACAAATAAGTGAGGCATATAGCATGCCAAACAGTCATACCAACATAAATCTACACCCAGACATATAATAATTAAGATCAGACATACAGCATAAAAACAGAATACTAAAAGCTGTTAGAGAAAAGACACAACTCATCTATCAAGGAAAGGCTATTAGAATCATGACAGACTTCTCAGCACAAACCTTCAGGTTAAGATGAGTTTGGAGTGAAGTATTTCAAGCCCTAAAAGAAAACAACTTTCAACCCAGATTGATGTAGCCACAAAACTGTCTTTTAAATTTAATGGAGAAACAAGATACTTCCATGACAAAGAACAACTGAAGAAATTCATGTCCACCAAACCAACCTTAGAAAGAGTGCTGACAGACATCCTAGATAGAGATAAAAATGACCACAATCTCCAGAACAACATCTGAAAGAAACCACCAGGCTGGACAAGAAATTAAACAAGGGAGAAAAGCAGGAAACAAACAATAGGAACACAACATGGCAAAGTTAAACCAGTACATATCAGTGATATCCATTAATGTAAATGGGCACAATTCACCTACCAAAAGAAACAGGTTGATGGAATGGATCAAGAAACAGGATCCCACAATATTCTGTATGCAAGAAACATATCTGACTCAAAAAGAAACTCATAGATTAAAAGTCAAAAGATGGAAAACAGTATTCCATGCAACAGGAACCCAGAAAAAGGCAGGGGTAGCTATTCTGCTTGCAGACAAAGTGAACTCCAAACCTAAAAGGATTAAAAGAGTTAAAGAAGGCCACTATATACTTATTAGTGGAAAACTACAAGAGGAAGAACTAACAATTATAAATATATATGCAGCAAATACAGGAGCACCCAACTAGATAAGACAAATACTAATGGACATGAAAAACCAAATACACAACAGCACAACTGTGATAGAAGACCTTAACACCCCACTTTCACAAAGATATAGGTCAACTAGACAAAAAGTCAGCAAAGAAATAACAGAACTGAATTATACCTGTGAGTGAATGGACTTAGTGGATGTTTAGAGTGTTCCACCCAACCACATCAGAATATACATTCTTCTCAGGTGCACATGGGTCATTCTCCAAAATAGACCATATATTAACCTATAAAGCATTCTTAACTAAATGCGAAGGAGCAAAATTATCCCATGCATAATATCTGACCATAGCACAGTAAAATTGGAAATCAATGGCAAAAACCCTGGAAAACCTGCATAAATACATGGAAATTAAACAACAACCTTCTGAATAACCAGTAGTTTACAGGTGAAATTAAAGAAGAAATAAAACAATACCTACAACACAATGAAAATTCAGATACAACATACCATAACCTATGGGATGTAATGAAAGCAGTTCTAAGAGGGAAATATATAAAAATAAATAGTTACATCAAGAAAATGGAATGCACACAAATAAATAACCTAATGCTACATCTCAAGCTTCTAGAAAAGGAAGAGCAAGTCAAACCCAAAGCTCACAGAAGAAAGGAAATTGTAAAGATTAGAGCAGAAATCAATGCAATGGAAACTAAAAAAAATACAAAGAATTAATGGATCAAAAAGCTGTTTTTTTGAGAGGATAAACAAAACTGATAAATCCCTAGCCAATCTTATCAAGAAACAGAAAGAAAAAACTCAAATCCATGCAATAAGGACTGAAAAGAAGGAAATTACTATAGATCCCATGGAAATTCAAAAGATCATGAACACCTACTTTGAAAATCTCTACTCATATAGGGTGGAAAACAGAGGAAATGGACAGATTTCTAGGAACATATGAACTACCAAAGCTCAACTAAAAAGAGATAGCAATTTTGAGTAACCCAATATCAGCTACTGAAATCAAAAATATAATTAAAAACTTACCAACAAAGAAAGGCCCAGGTCCTGATGGATTCACAGATGAATTCTATAAAAAATTTAGAGAAGATTTAATGCCAATACTCCTTAAACTCTTCAATGAAATAGAAAGAGAAGAAGTCCTCCCTAACTCATTCTTGGAGGCAAGTATCACTCTGATACCAAAACCAAAGAAAGACCCAACAAAAAAAAGGAGAACTATAGACTAATCTCAGTATTGAACATTGATGCAAAGATTCTCAATAAATCATTGGCAAATAGAATGCAGCAAATCATTAAGAAGATTATATACCACAACCAAGTGGGATTTATTACAGGAATGCAGGGATGGTTCAACATACGCAAATGAATAAATGTCATACACCACATCAACAAAGCCAAAAATAACAATCACATGATCATCTCAATAGATGTAGAAAAGCTTTTGATAAAGTCTAACACCTTTTCATGATAAAAACCCTGCAGAGACTCGGAATAGAAGGTATGTACCTCAATCTCATAAAGGCCATCTATGACAAACCAACAGCCAACATTATACAAAATGGACAAAAACTGAAAGCCTTCACTCTAAAATCAGGAACAAGACAAAGAAGTCCATTGTCACCACTTCTATTCAATATAGCGCTGGATATATTAGCCAGAGCAATCAGACAAGAGGGAGCAATAAAGGGAATAAAAATAGGAAAAGAAGAAGTTAAATTATCATTATTTGCAGGTGACATGATACTCTACATAGAAGACCCCAAAAACTCCATTAAAAGACTACTAGAGGTAATAAACAAATTCAGCAGTGTAGCTGGATACAAAGTCAGTGCTCAAAAATCAACAGCATTCCTCTACAGAAACAAAAAACTCACCGAGAGAGAAATTATGGAAATATTGCCTTTCACAATAGCACTTAAAAAAATAAAAAACCTAGGAATCAACCTAACCAAGAATGTAAAAGACCTATATGCTGAAAATTATACTACTCTAAAAAAGGAGATTGAAGAGGATATTAGAAAATGGAAGGATATTCCTTGCTCTTGGCTGGGAAGAACCAACACTGTGAAAACTGTTATACAGATTTAATGCAATCCCAATCAAAATACCATTAACATACCTCATATATCTAGAGAAAACACTGCTAAAATTCATTTGGAAACAGAAGAAACCTAGAATAGCAAAGGCAATTCTGGGCAACAAAGTCAAGGAAGGAGGCATCTCCCTTCCTGACTTGAAAGTATACTACAAAGCCACAATGATAAAATCAGCATGGTGCTGGCAAAGAAATAGACCTGAGTGCGGCACCCTTTTCTGTCCATGCCGCGTCCTAGTCCATCCACGCCTTGTGACAATCGCTTCTCCAGGAAAAGGATGCCGCATGTGGGAATTGGGCACGGGGATCTTGAAATGTTTTGTACTGATAATTGCAATTTGTGTAGTTCACATGTGTATGTTTTTATGTAATGCTCAATATGGAGTCGAGGGTGGAGACTCCAGGGGGGTTGCTGGAGGCCCTCTAGATAACCCCTTTGTGAGGACTGATTGTGGGGTTTTGCCTTCTGTGAATAATGT